>CM072513.1:60301507-60336507 GCA_036898135.1 Oncomelania hupensis
GTCATCGTCATCGCTGCTATCTATCGCCAAAACGACGATGTGAAACAAATAAGGTGAAAGAAGTGACTGAGGAAAACAGTCGGTTATCCTTGTGATCTTCGTCATCTGTCGTCAGCCAAGAAACAACGTTCAACAGAAGGGATCAAGCTTGCTAGTAAGGGTCTCAACAAGATCAAAAGACACCGCCTCATAATATTATTTCCTTTCTACCTTCTACGAGACAAACCAGCCACCCACTCAGACTGAGGAACCCAGTTTCAAAAGAAATCAGAGGCGTGGAACAAATAAACAAGTGCGGTGATGTAGTCCTGATGTAAAACAAAGTACCTTTTAGAGAGACCCCACTAGCAGAGAAGACAAAACCATAAACCTAGAATAATGGATCCGCAACTGACTTTCTGCGGGAAAAAAATATTTTCGTTAGTTTTGCCTGCAATTTTTTTTTTTACCTCTCAAGGAAAGGTCTCTGAACATCTGATCTCGGTCCGCCACCCTACTACTGGCAATCCATCCCCGGTTGGGGACCACTTCAATCTTCCTGGCCGTTCTCTTTCCCATCTTCGAGGCAGCGGTGTGTGGCAGAACCGCACCTTCTGGCTGTTCCGAATGTTTATGAAAACACGCCTCATAGTAACCTTTGGGACCCTTCAGCCCTCAGGAATGAACATAGGCAAATGAGGTTGTCCCCTCCCATTTCAAAACATACAAGCACACACATACACACACACACACACATACACACACACACACATACACACACACACATAACTTTTCCTCTCCACCACTACTCCCCCCCCCCTTCCTCTTCTGTATATGTACTTATGTGTACCTGTGTGTTTGTGTACATATGTGTATTCTCATTTGTTTTCTAGTTTCATTTAATTGTTTCCCTCTTTTTTCTGGTGGTGAGGTGTACTCACCTGTTTCTCTTCTTAATTTCCCTTCCTCAGTCCATCATTCGCCTGTACCTTTTAGGCCTACCTGTCAACATCTTAAACCACTGAAGGAGTTTTCTCCGAAGGATAGGTTTTCATCCACTGTCGTCAAGCCGTTTTCACCACATCATAACCTTTACAAGGTATTGTTTTGCTGCCTGAGCGTGCAGCAGCTAAGCATCACTGCTGGCCTGAGCCTGCAGGGCCAGACTGTTGTGAAAACCACTAGTTGTACAAAATCGGCTCTTGCCTAGCTCAGTGCAGGCTTATTGATATGAAATTTGGCATACTTATAGAAAACTAATTTCTTTACAAAACTATATAAATTTTATGTTTGTTTAATAATAAAAACTGAAAAAATTCCTAAATGAAAGCCTTTTTCGCATTTTTTTTCTTGAATTTTCACAATAACATTGAAAAAAAAAGCATTTATGTAATTTTTTTTTAGCTATTTAGGTAAACATTAAAGTATTTAGATATTTCTTTTGGTAAATTTCCACAAAATATTATAGCAGCTCAACACAAAAATAGCAGAGAGAGAGAAAGATCTTGATAGTCCTCGATTTTTCGTCTTTTAGAAATCAAATTCCGCGCCAAATTCGCATCAGAACAAGAAAATTCGACCTGGCGGAAGTGACCGTATGTTTTATTAACATGGGAGATAACCGTGCTTTCAATATATTTTTGCAATGCGGAGTTTTCTCGCTTGGACAGTATGCAAGTGTGGGATACTGGAATACCTGCCTCCCGACAGGTAGAGATGCATGGCGGCTACTGGAAAACTTGCTTCCCGGCGCGGAAGAGTTAACCTGTAAACATCTTATAACGTTCCATGTTGAACTCGCAAAGATTGAAATCCAGGACTCTAGATCTGCAAGTGAAACGAAATACTGCTGTCTTGAGAGAGAGGGAACTCGCTAGAGTTGGTGTAAGTAAAGAAGTATGTGTAGAAAAATAAGTCAGATTGGACGGGGAAGGTGACGCTTGGCTTGTGTGGGCTCTGGAGTAAGTCCTATTAATTATTCCTCGCAGGCCGTGGCACCTCCTATTTAAAGGGAGCCTTGAAAGGAGTTTGTGAGTTTAGTGGGGCCGGGTAGCTCAGTTGGTAAGAGCGTCTTGCTAGTAACCGAAAGGTCGCTGGTTCGAATCCCGGATTGGTCAACGTGTGATCATATTATTTTCCCCTTTACCAACAACTGGCCCGCTGGTGTCAGTATAAATCGGTCCAGTAGTCACCTATATGCGAAAGTGTCGTGTGACTATAATCTACAAACAACAGTTTGTGAATGACTTAGATTATTTCCTTTAAAGACACATTATTTAGTAATGTTGAGTTGGCTTGTAAATGCTGAAGAAGCTTTTAGCGAACACATGTATAGTCAACCTTTAAATCTGCTGTGTTGTGTCTCCTTTGGTTTTTGGCTCTGTCTCGTCTTCTAGTAGGGATGGGGGTAGAGGGGGGTGGGAAGGAGGGGCGTGTCATTATGGTGTGTCTTAATTGGAAGGTTCGTGGTTTTTCACAAACCTTTCTTTCGAGGTTCTCAGATCCTAGGATTCTGAATCTTTTGGACTAAAACCTCTTAAAGAAGGTTCGTGAATATCCACAATCTTCCAATTAAGACAGGCCATTAGGGCACGCTTTGATAAATTTCTCCCACCGTGATTATCATTACCATTGAAATATAGCAACATAAAATATGACATAACCATACGCTATAAATTATAAAATAAAATGGACAGCAAACATTGGTGGCCTATGAATAGGATGTGCGGAGGCACACCTATCTCACAGAGTTTTTAATGCTACTTTCATCACTACCACTCCTCTTAATCTTGTGAGCCCAATATCTGCAAGGCAGGGATTTAAGATGTTCATGCCTGAAAACTAATAATAAAACCATCTTTTAACTCAATTGAGAATTGTCGAAATGAAGTCGCGTCACTCAGTGTACGCTTCTTTACACCATTCTTATAATGAATGCAGTTAAATTAAAGATTCATCTTCGCTGTATATTTAGAAACGAAGCTCATGTTCCAAGTATGTTGGGTCCGTGAGAGTACGTTTTTCTCCTTATAATTACATAATAATTAGTTCAAGAAAGCGTCTGACCGAGTCTGACATGCACCTCTGTGGGCAACCATGAGAGTTTACAACGTGAGCCCTAAAACTATTGAAGTCCTCAAAAGCCTTTATGACAAGGCTACCAGTGCAGTCCTCCACAACAGCGCCATCGGAAACTGGTTCAGAACAACAATCGCTGTGCGTCAAGGATGCCTACTCTCCCCAACACTCCAACATCTTCCTAGAGCGCACCGTGTCAGATGCCCTTGCAGATCACGAAGGCACAGTTAACTTAGGGAGTAGAGCAATATCAAACCTCCGTTTCGCGCATGACATTGATGGATTGGCTGGAGAGGAACAAGAACTTGAACAGCTAGTGCAGAGGCTTGACACCATCTCCAGAGCCTATATGGAATGGAAATAAGCGCAGAAAAGACCAAAATGATGACCAACAACACCAAAGGCATCAACATGGACATCAAAGTCCAAGGCCAATCCCTCAACACGGTGCATAGTTTCAAATATTTAGGAGCCATTATATCAGATAATGGGTCCCGACAGGAAGTCCTCTCCAGTATCGCTCAAACAACTGTTGCCCTGACAAGGTTGAAGCCCGTTTTAAAACCATTTGAAGGACCATCAGTCAACATTCCAAGGTAAGGCTGCTGCGCTCCCTTGTCATCTCCATCTTCCTATACGCTTACGAAACATGGACCCTCACAGCAGATCTACAACGAAGAATGCAAAGCATGGAGATAAAGACTTCTGGCATTTCCTATACCCAGCACATCACCAACGACGAAGTCCGACAGACCATCACACAAGCCATTGGACAACACGATGACCTGCTCACAGTGGTGAAGAAACGGAAACTCCGATGGTATGGCCACGTCACCAAAGACAAAAGACAAAGACCAAAGACCATCCTGCAAGGCACGGTGCAAGGAGGCAGAAGAAGATGGAGACAAAAAATATGTGGGAGGACAACATTCGAGAATGGACTGGCTTGACACTGAGCGAAGCCATGAGGGTTGCTGAGGACAAAGAAAGATGGAGTACGCTGGTTAAACGATCATCTGTTCTGGTGCCCCTACGACCTTCGAGTTACGGGATAGGATAGAATAGGATAGGAATAATTAGTTGATTTTCAAAGTGAAAACAACTTTCAGTGGTTAAAATAAACATCTTCCTAAATACAGTTCGACTTGCCGCAAAAATGGACGACCAAGGACTCAAAATCAATCTTAATAAAGGTAATGTCCCTGGTTTTTGTCCAAAATGCTTTTTTGGCAAAATTTAACACTTCCACGGCGGGGGTCTACTCTAGCCGAGTTGTTGGCGCAAAACTGCCAGTTACACAAAACATATTTATTATCCAGCCAGTAATAGGTCCTATTCTGACGCGACGCCCTACCCCCTCCCCTTGCCCTTCCACCCGCACTCCCACCCTTTACCCCTATCCTTTCTCCATTCCTTGTTCTGCACATGCCGCTTCTCTGCGGCTGTATTGCTTTTGGATAAGGCAACGATATTTTTATGCTTGCGTGTGTGATGAACTTCCCCCCCCCCCCTCCTTGTACCTCCATACCACTCCCCCTCACTCCCACCCCACCCGCACCAAATTAAAAAAATATATAATAAAACTTAACAACTGAAGTTCAAAGCTTGTAACCATTATTTGCAGGGAAGCCAGGAATAATCTATGTCTTAACTCTCATTTTGACTTGGAGATTTGGACAATGTCTAATGTCTACGATTGATTTATGGGTTTATTTAATCGTTCTTATATAGCGCTGTACAAACTCAAGACCCGCTCAAGGTGCTGACTGACACGGGATCCAAGTCAAGCCGTCAGAGGCGCCCACCTGCATTCGGTCCAAGGAGCTTTCTCCTACTCCAGTGCCTATTCAGAAGGCGAGACAAGCTGCTCATTTGGTTTTCTACACAGCTTTTTCACTCTCTTTACATGGCTGTGGTTTTTGGCTCGAGCACATGCGAGAAATGAAGTTGAAGTGGGTCTGAGGTTCTTGATTACAACAGCCAAAAAAAAAAATATAATAAATGATGTCCCGTTTACGCAATTTGTGTCTGATATTATTTTCCGACCATTGTATAAAACAGTTCTGCTATAACTCATACATGACTTAGCTGCTTTCGCAACACGTCATAATAAGAAATCACAGGCACTCACAGTTAGACACAGCCTACATTAGTCTACAGTATTACACCACTGACTGCATAAGCTTCAAACCTCTCCCGCTGGTGAAGTAGGTCAACCTATAGAGTGGGCTATTCCACTCTCCCATAGCGTTACAGCTTTCGGGTGTTTCCTGCTGCCTTTCTCTGCTACGGCCAAAGACAAGCTGCAAAAGTGTTTCTTATATTCTTTCCGGAGAGCTTTCATCGCAATAATGTGGGTAATGATACACTCTTCTATGGTCATATTAAAGAGTGTAAAGGTGTTTTTTAAATATTTTATTTTATTTTTATAACACTCAGACTCGCTGTAAGGGAAGAAAAGCTGTTAGATCATTATTATGTTTTTTAGAAGACTCAGCGTGTAATAGATGAAAGAGCTATCTGGCATGCCTCTCATTTCCATTTGTCAAGAGATTAACAACAATGAAAACCGCAAAAGACAAATCTTTCGCTTTTTTTTAAAGTGTTACTTGGAAATCGTTTAACTATTTTCTTTAGCATGTACACGAACAGTTAAATTGATAGGCAAGAATTTCAGAAGAAAAACAAAAGGTGCTGATAGAGACAAATGGGCTTTGATATTAGAACTGCTGCTTTAGTTTCTTTTACTCGTTAGGTTTATACAATTTTTAGGGTAATTTGTGCTCATTATCTGTGATCAGTCTGGTCTTGTGTGCAAGAATTTAAGTTTCAACAATAATTTAAGTGTTATACGATGAAACGTTTCGGTCTGCGTTTTACTGTTTCTTCCCAGTAGGTCTGTTTATTATTTACTGTTGTTAAGCACTATCATTAAAATTAACAGTGCTGGTATTGTTGTGTCTGTTAATTAGCAAGTTCAGTTGGGTCTTATGTGAGATAATTTTAACAAATGTATTTAAAATGTCAACAGAGAAAATTGTGCTCTCTCAGTTTACTGTTGCTATCCATTTTCCACAGTTTGAAGCAATCCAAGACATACTATCTATTTTCTTGAACAAATTCCATCATATAATAATGCAGGTTACTACCGGTTGCTCCATCTTTAAAATTATTCTATTAAGTTTGGCAACTCGGTGTTTTCAAGCATTGTCAACAGTCAAAGGTAGTCCGCTGAACCCTGTAAACACTAACTAACTAACAGTCAAGGGGGTTTGAAAACGGAATAAAGGGGGGGGGGAGAGGGCAGGGGCGGGTGAGCAAGGGGGTTGGTCAGGTGACCCTTCTCGATAGGTCCATTATTTGTTTTCTTGAGCATGGTTCATTTATCTGCTTTCTTTAATATAGCAAATTAAGACTTAATGGTTAACACATTTCCATTGTGAATCTTGAATAATTTTTTTTTAACTCCTGGATCCTTGTAATTTTATTTATGTATTTATTTATTTTTCATTATTATTATTATTATTATTATTATTATTATTATTATTATTATTATTATTATTATTATTATTATTATTATTATTATTATTATTATTATTATTATCTTATTTAATTATTTAACTTTATTTTCATTCTTCTTTATTGTCTGAAATTACGTTGTTGTAAACAGACTTGAAATTAAAATATTGAATTGAATTGTAAGTTCTGACATGTTTTGTTCTTACAAAATTTAAAGAAAACAAACACTATTATGTTTGGGCGCGCCACAAGCTGTCACTACGCCTTCCCCAGGAAATCGGAAGCTGCCCAGAATTTACCGATAAAAAGGGACAATAAAGTGTCCCAAAAAAATCAAATTAGTCTTCACAAATTGGTCTCCCATCTTGGCCATGATCTTCCACGAATCGCTAAATGAAATGCAGACCGTCACAGATATTCCGTATACGGGAAAGGTCCTCTGAGGAACATTAATGCACTGGGAAAATAACGGTCAGCTTTGTGGGTACACATCAACGGAATGTCCAGCGAGCCTAGTAGTCAACAACCCGAGAACCTAGCCGCTAAAGCAAGTGAACAGACAATTATCCGCGACCAACGCACCGTACATGAAAGACCAGTTCTGCATGGAATAGGATCATAAATGAGAGATTTAGCACGGGAAACTCCTTGACATTGACGTACTCCTTGTGGTAGTTGTGATGATGAGCTGTGATAGACTAAAGAACTGCTTGCCATTCCTAGGTTCCCTTTGCGGGGCCTCTTTCCGCTGTTTTCGTCCACTGTTTTCTTCTACTAATTCCTCCAGCTTTTGTAGTCAGTCCATTCGGACCCGTTCAAGATGGCTGGCGATGCTAATGCGCCATGCCATCCTGCACTTTTGCACAGCTACACTTGTTTCTTCACCATGGGGAAAGGAAAGAAAGAAAGAAAAGAAAAGAAGTATATAGCTTAGGAATGTCTTTTAAGCTAGATGAATGAACTGGGGGAAAGAATGCTGCAGTAGAACTAGCGAAAACATGTTGCAAGTCACAGGTCGCTAAAAAGTATTTCTGATGATGATCGACGAGCATTTGCCTACGACCGACTTGGCTCGCTTTACTGTGCAGCCTGTTGGCGGAACCTGATGTTAAATCTTAGTGATAAAAGAACAAATGACTAGAGAAGAGGCGCCAGGCACACACTAAAGAGAAGCTATTACAGTAAACTTGATGAGTGATGAGTTATTTCCCATGTGGCTAACAACACGGCTGCAAAGGTGGTCGTAGGTGTCATTTGCGATTTATGACGTGGTCTAAAGATCTGTGGCGCAATAATGTATGTTTGAGAATCGCGAGTACCAAACTGCCCTCACCAAACACTTTTTGGGCAATAAATTTCTCGGTGAAAAGCGAAGTGAGCAGTTATATAAGAAAATGGGGTGAGGGACGGAGGTGGGTTTGAGGGGGGAGGCAGGGGGGTATCAGGAAACCAAAGAAAGAAAAGTAATTCGCAGGAAAGGGTCACTGAGGTGAAATGAGTTGGGGTCGTTTGTCAGGGCTGGATCTGAGCGTAGCTGAACTGCTTTGGCAACAAGAAAAAGGAGTGAAGAAGGAAGCAGAAGAAGGAGCGGAAGAGCGCAGAAGAATGAAACGGAGTCAGACAGCGGAACGAGATAAGACGGAATAGAAAGGATATAGGAACCTGACGTTTGATCAAGCGATTTCAGCGACAGCACAAGTGCCTCTTTAGGAACTCGCAACTCTGTCCTCCGGGGACAGGTTTACTTAGCTTTATGAGCCCACATATGAAAGGGAAGATTAACCCTTAAAATTCCAAGAGTGGAGCACAAAGGCTGTGGGGTGCAAGTTTTGCAAATGCATCATCACAAAGAGACCGGGGGTCGCTATGGCACTTGGCTGCATTCAATTGCTGTTGACAATTGCCTTTCGGCGTTTGAGGATTTTATTCCTTTGATGTGTTGATCTTTTCTCAGAGATAAGCCTTGTAAGATGCCAGAAAATGTATGCGGTAAGCGCCATTCAGGATAGGCCTATAGGTTACTCAGGATTTGCCCGCTGTTCGCAAATCGTCACGCCATTATCCTTTCATTCATCGCTGGCATCGGGGTGGAGGAAAAAAGCATACAAAAACCGTGTACAGCTACTAGACCTATAGTCGGAATCAGTATAGGCCAGTAATTGTGGTGCTGCACGCGTGTTGCCCACATTACCCACATCAATTAAAACAACGCAGTCATCGAAATCAGTCTCCGCAGCATAAAGAAGGGTCAAACTTTAGTAGGGTATGCTATCTTTTGTTTATTGGTCATACATGTTCGCTTTTGTTTCTTTGCCAAATTGTCCCTACATACAGAGGTTGTACTGTACATGGAAGTTCTTTTTGCGCTCTTTTCCTTTATTAAATGAACCTTGACATTTTCAGCGTTCTCTGCTTCTTCTTCCCTTCCTTCCGTCTTTCCTACTTCTTCTTCTTCTTCTTCTTCTTCTTCTTCTTCTTCTTCTTCTTCTTTTTTCACCTTACTTAACAAAAGATTTCTGTTAAGTTTGTTTTTGTTTTTTAGATTTTACACTTTCAACTTTCCTGCATGGCTTCGATTTTATCGTCACACTTGGAAGATAAGCGACGATAGGATTACGCAAAAAGGCTTTTCGTCGCCACTGGATCTTCCTTGGCGGTGAATTGTGCTACCTGCATGGGCGTTCTGCTAACGTTGTGTAGCTGTCGTCGCCGAGATGCTCATCGAGGTGGAAAGAATTAACTGTCTTCGTTACTTAAGCTCATCATCACTCATTTGAAAGTGATGGGATCAGTTTCTCTCTCTCTCTCTCTCTCTCTCTCTCTCTCCCTCTCTCTCTCTCTCTCTCTCTCTCTCTCTCTCTCTCTCTCTCTCTCTCTCTCTTTGTGTTTAATTTGCTATAGCTGCTTGCATGAACTCTTTGTTTGGAGTATAGTAAGATACGTCCCTCGCTAACAAGTCATCATTTCTTTCGAAATGTTTTCGGATCAGTTCCAGGAACTTTTTTCTTGTTCTCTCTTGCTCCGCCTGCTGCTTCAACTTTCTTTGTTTGGAGATTAGTAAGATACATTGTCTCCAACCAACGAGTCACCACTTCTTCCCCTGTTAGTGTAACTAGATATTTCATTTATTGAAATCAAAAGGAAATTAAACAAATATAAATAATTGAAACAAAATATTAAAAATAATTTTTAAAAAAAGATGAGATCTGTGAAGCAAAAACATTTCTTGTTTATCTTGAAACTTTTAGTTTTAAAATTAGGGATTAAGATGTTAGACTCGTAAAAAAATTTTTTCTTAATATCAATGCAGCTACATTTTTTGTTTTACCTTTGATTTTCTGAGATCTAGGTGACTTAGGAGCATAGACTAGATGTTAGTGTACGTAGTACTGTATTCGAGAAATTCATCAAATCAAATCCTTCAGCTATTGTGCAGATAAGACCGTCGACAATGAGATGAGGCAGCCTAGTACAAGTGTTCATGCAATAGTTCAACCAGCTATGAACTGGTGCAGCTTTCTCGCTTGAAAGAACCAGAGAAGGTAAAGCGGCGATGGAAAGAATGACTACATCACAGCTTTCACAGAGCAGGCCCCGAAGAAAGAGAGACCCATCTCTTACAACCAAGATGCGTGTGAAAAGCTTTGACGTAATAGAAAAACAACTAAAACTAACAGCTCTTTACTTTTCAGACTTCGTCCGACTTCCTTGTTCGTCAGCCTAGTGACTGATGTGGTTGGAGGAAAACTTCAGTGCGCAGTACCTAAGTTTCTTACCCTTAGCTTAGCAGAATAATGCCAACAATTTTGGAAGCTTTGCAACGGCCATTGCCAAAATTTACAAGCGGTGTCTGGTTAGAAGACGATGATGTATAAGTAGAGGGAACATACCTCCACATTCCTTCCTGCTAGTCTATTTCGCTTCATTCCTTCGGGTTCAGTTCACACACACTCCACTATGCGTGACATGAAAATGTGACAAAAACGTTGGCTGTGTGAATGGACGAACGAGAAGAGTGGGATGGAGAGGAAGATGGAAGAATGATAAATTAAGACAGTTGGTGCTGAAATAACACGATAATATCGAACATTTTTGCTTAAACTTTGAACCATGAACTACATAGAATTTTTTTTTTTACATTCAACCCGATCAAACAAACAAGCAAACAAAAATTTTGACTTATGCTTTACATTTATAATCTTGTTTGTTTCTTTTATATAACTATTTCTATATCTATATCTATCTACCTATCTATCTATCTATCTATCTATCGATCGATCGATCGATCGATAGATAGATAGATAGATAGGTAGTGTTACACTCAGTTCGATGATGGTGTTTTTCTTTATCAGTATTTGATTCAGCCCCGATGCTGAAGTCCTGATAAGGTGTAACTCAGATTCGTTTATTCACACAGCCTGCTCAATCAGCATACAAGTCACAAAGTCGACGTATGAAGTTTTCCACTTTTATTCAGCACACATCAACAACTGCATACAATTCTCAACTCAACTCAACAACTTTCACAGCAACTCTCCAAATCACTATCAACAACTTTACTATCCCTCAACAGCAACTCGGCACACGATTAAATAACCTCTCTCTTTTCTCGAACAATTTGGTACACGGTAGAAATGACGCACTGCCACCAATCGAACTAAAGATCGTCATCACTGGCTTACGTCATACACATTTCCTCTTCTTCCGGGAACATTCACGACCTTCGATATCCATCGGGAAATTTCTATCGAGAATAAACACGCAGATACCGAAAATTCTCTAACAATATCGACTAACGCAAATCATCAACGTTATACAAAGCCTCTCCTAACAACAATGCAAACTCAAATCAAAGGTAAATAAACTCCATTATTGAATACTTTGCAAAACGAAACGATTAGATCTATCGTGCGCGCTTCCGACATACTTTCGTTCGCGTTTCAACGTAACATAACCCCCCACTCAAGAAGAAATTTACCCAATTTCTTTCAACAACGTTGAAACGTAATGCACAAACAAAGTTCAGAATTAAAACTTATTTCAGACCGTCTGAACACTGTCAATATTCTCAGCTCATTCACACAGAGTCAATGTTTCTCATCTTCAAATCTGTCTGGATATTGTCAATGTTCACAGTTCATCCACACAGTCAATGTTCTTTACTCACACACTCTGCTGAGGAAGTCCGCACCAACATTGTCTGATCCTTTGATAGATTTTACTCGCATGTTAAAGTTCTGCAAATACATAGCCCATCTCATGATCCGACTGTTCACAAACTTGGCAGAGTTCAAGTAAGTTAGCGGCTTGTGATCAGTCTGTAGCACGAACTTCACTCCTTGAAGGTACAGTTCGAACTTCCGGATTCCCCATATGATGGCAAGGCACTCTTTCTCCATGGTCGAGTAATTTTTCTCAGCCCTGGACAGCTTCTTGCTGGCGTAACTGACCGGAAATAGTTTCCCTTCGTGTTCTTGCATCAGTATGGCGCCGATGCCTTCGTCCGCTGCGTCTGTTCTTAAGACGAATCCCTTGGAAGTGTCAGGCAGTCGTAGCACCGGATCCTTTGAAAGGAGGTCGCGCACAGTCTGGTATGCCTTCTCCTGAGACGGTCCCCACTGCACTTGGTTTGGACAGCCTTTCCGCACCAGGTCCGACAAGGGTGCTGTGATGGCGGAGTAGTTTGGTACGAACTCCCTGTAATATCCAGCCAACCCCAGGAAAGATCGCACCTGCTTCTTGGTTTGGGGACGTGGAGCGTTCAGAATCTTGGTGACGTTTTCTAGTAGAAGCCCCTTTTGTCCTTCTTTCAGCGAATGGCCGATAAAGTCTACGTTGTCAGTCCCCAGAATGCACTTACTAGGTCTCACGGTCAGGTTGGCTTCTGTGAGACGGTGAAACAGCTCCCTCAAGGTCTGCAGATGCTCTTCCCAGGTGCGAGTGTGGACCAGCAGGTCGTCCCAGTAACACACGACGTTGTCCATCCCATTAAGCATCTTCCTCATTCCTCTCTTTAGGGTAGCTCCGCTGTTGACCATGCCAAAGGGCATCCTTAGGCACTCGTACGTCCCATCAGGAGTTATGAAAGCAGTCCTTGGTATGTCCTGTTGACGCACGGGGACTTGCCAATAACCCTTGCTGAGGTCAATCTTTGAGAAGATTCTACTCCCCGATAATTGGCGGAAGAGGTCTGCTGCGGTAGGCATCGGCTCAGGGTCGAAGACGGTGATCTTATTAACCTTCCTGTAGTCGATGCATACTCTGTTGCTCCCGTCCTTCTTCTTCACGACTACGACAGGGGACGCGTAGGGGGAACTGGACTCCCTGATGATGCCCATCTTCAGCATCTCATCGATGTCTTTCTTCAAGGATTCACGGGCCTTGAAAGGGATCGGGAAGGGCTTGGATCGAACAGGGATATTCGAAGTGAGGTGGACTTCGTGTTCGACCAAAGTTGTAGAGCCAGGGACATCGCTGAAGTTGTGGGGAAACTCGCCCATAAGGTCCTTGAGCTCCATCTTTTGACCTTCCGTCAAGCTTGGTCCTAGCTTAACATCATCGATGTCTTCTTTGCTGTGGAAGTCTCCCAGTTCCAACAGTTCCTCGCTGTCAAAGCTGTTGTCGGTCACAGCTGCTGTGGCTGCGTGCACAGTCTCTGATGGCCTTTCCACGTACAGCTTAAGGAGGTTGGCGTGGTATATCTTGGAATGCTGTCCGACCTTCACCTTGTAGTCGTTGATCCCCACCACAGTCTCCACTTCGTACGGGCCTTTCCACTGCATCAGCAACTTATTATGATCGGTAGGTAGCAGCACCAGCACTTTGTTGCCAGGTTTGAACTTCCTGCTCACAGCCCTACGATCATAGTAGTGCTTTCCACAGTCTTGGGACTTCTTCAGGTTTTCTCTGGCTATCTCGAGAGTCTGCTCCAGCTTCTCCCGTAGCTCAAACACGTACTGGTAGCTGTTCTTCACCTCTGGGGTCTCTACTTCTTTCGTCCACAGTTCTTTTAGGATGTGCATCGGCCCTCGGATGGTTCTTCCGTACAGCAGCTCGAACGGAGAAAAGCCGGTGGACTCCTGCGGTACTTCTCTGTAGGCGAAAAGTAAGGCGTTGATGTAGCGATGCCATTGTCTGGGCTGCTCGCTGCACAGTTTCTTCAGGGTGGACTTCAGCGTAGCATTGAACTTTTCGACAAGCCCGTTGCACATCGGATGGTAGGGTGTCGTAGTTAAATGCCGGATGCTCAGCAGTCTGTTGACCTCCTTCATGCAGTCAGAGACGAACTGCGTCCCGAGGTCTGTCAGAATTTCTTCAGGCACTCCAAGTCTACTGAACATGTCCACTAGTGCCTCTGCTACAGATTCAGTGTCAATCTTCTTCAGTGGCACTGCTTCTGGGTACCGAGTCGCATAGTCCACTAAAGTCAGTACCCACCGATGACCTTCTTCACTCGGAGGTCTTATTTCGCCGATTAAGTCTAAGGCCACCCTCTTGAAAGGTCGGTCGATCAGAGGCATCCTCTGCATAGGCACTTTCGGGACCCTTCCTCGAGGTATGTTCTTCTGGCAAATGTCACACGATCGGCAGAAACGGCTGACGTCCGCATGAAGTCCTGGCCAGTAGAACACCGCCTGGATTCTGTCTGACGTCTTCTTGATACCTAGGTGACCTCCCATAATTGAGTCATGCGCTACTTCCATCACCTGGCGCCTTAAGGGTAATGGTACCAGTACTTGACGTAGTGGTTTACCTCCGTTGACCCTCGGGTGCTGGAAGATTCTGTACAGGACCTTGGCCTTCACCTCAAAATAGACCGTGCCACTGCCCTTGGTCACGTGGTCTTGGCGGTTCCTATACTTGTTTAAAGTGCTATCAGCTTCCTGGAGCTGGATCAGCTTATCTCTGTCCACGATGGCAGCTTTGGAGTTGTCGGCGACCTTCAGTGGCGTAGACGTCTTGTCTCTCTTGGCCTGGGCCCTGGTAGTAACAGCACCGACGATCTCTGGTCGGCAGGGCTGAGCCGGAGTAACCACATTGTCCCGTAGCAGCTCTGTAAGGTCTCCATCGGGAAACGGCAATGGATCCTCCTCCACAACTTCGACGTGTTGAGTTGAGGCAGGACTCCACTCTGGATCGGGGTCGTCGGGTCGTCTCGCGCCGTCGATATTCCCGATCATCAAATCATACAGCGGCTTCTTCAGGCAAACCGCTTCGACTTCGCCTATGTAGAAAGGGGTGTTGACATGAATCTTCGCAACTGGCGCTCTCACACATTTGCTGTCGGCCATAAGTGTCCATTTTGAATCGCCAGTGAACTGTTCTTTAGCGATTAGGTCTTCTCTGACGATGACCCCACTACAGCCAGAGTCTCTTAAGACAGTCACTTCATGATTTCCGACGCGTCCCTTAGAAACAGGCATGTTCTGGACGGTCACAGCTGCGCTGGCGACGACGGGGATGGATTTTCCGTTGGCAAGGAGAAGTTGGCCATCGGTCATGCACTCTTGCACGTCCGCAGGGGTAGCTGTGCGCTCGGTCTCACTCGGAAGAATGACGCTCCCGCCGCACACCTGATGGTCAGATCTACTGGTTTGCCGTTGATTGGAGAACCGCCTCTGCCGGTTGCCCGCCGCTGCGTTGTCCGTACTGCTCCGCTGTCCGCTACTTTTGTTTTGAGGACAGTTAGCCGCTCTGTGGTCTGTAGCGTTGCAGGTGAAACAGCCCCTTGAATGCCCTTCCCTGGGAGGAGGCGTGGAGTCTGTCTGTCTCTGGCTCGTCTTGCTTCCCTGGATCTGGTTCACATGGTTTCCAGTCTTCTGAAAATGTTTCGTCGCGCCGGGTGGCCCCAGGGTTTTCCCATGAGCGATGAGATATCTTTCAGCAGCCTCAGTCACATCTTTAAGCGTCTGCAGCTTTTGTTCTTCTAAGTGGGTCGCTAGGTCCTTGTGACAGGCATTGAGAAATTGTTCCTTCACGATCAGGTCATGGAGACTGTCGTAAGACTTCGTTTCGCCTGATAACTCCACCCACTTGTGTAGATATGACGACAGGCGCTCCACAAACTGCTTTGGCGTCTCGTCTGACTTAGGCCGGCATTCACGGAAGCGTTTACGGTAGCCCTTCTCTGTAAAGTTGTAGCACTGCAACAGGGCCTCTTTCAAGACGTCGTAGTTTTTGGCGTCATCGTTCGACAGTCTGGTGTAAACTTCGAGAGCTTGCCCCGTCAGAAGTGCACTCAGTCGAACTGCCCAGTCTTGAGGTTGCCAGTTAGAGCTTTCGGCGAACCTTTCGAATCTCGCCAGATAGCTGTCGATCTGGTCCTTCCCGTCGACGAAAGCTGGCAATTTAGGAGCCGTATGGTGGTTGGTGACTTGTGGCGCATGCTGATTGTTTTGGATACGCGCCAACTCTAACTGGTACTGACGCTCACCTTCAAGACGCTTCAGCTCGAACTCTCTTTCTTCACGGCGACGCTGCTCTTCTCTCTCTTGACGTTGCTGTTCAATTTCTAGACGCTTCTGTTCTAATTCTCTTTCTTCACGGCGACGCTGCTCTTCTAATTCTCGTTCTTCACGGCGACGCTGCTCTTCTAATTCTCGTTCTTCACGGCGACGCTGCTCTTCTACTTCTAGACGCTTCTGTTCTAGTTCTATTTCTTTTTCTAGACGCTTCTCTTCCAATTCTCTTTCTCGTATTCTCTCCTGAGACTTGACGTACTCCGTCAGCTGCTTGCCTTTTAGATTAAGTTCAACCCCTTTCTGCCAGAAGTCAGCCATCTTGATGCTTCTGGAAAGTTCTTTTTCTAGAAAGTTCTTGACTGTAGAGTTCTTTTTTCTAGAAAGTTCTTGACTGTGCTGTACCTTTCTAGACTGTTCTAGAACAGCACGCTTTCTGCAGTAGCGCTGATGCTTGTCACTAGTCGCCTTCGCTGACGCAGGCACCGCTGTCCTCGTCGTATGCGACGCTGCACCACGCTGGTGTTGATGTATACGCTCCTGTGCTGAAGTAGACGCGACGTCCGCTCGCCGCTCTCTGTAACACTGGCGATGTAGCTCCGAGACTGTCCCTCGACGTAGTCCTGCGGCAGCCACGTAGTCCCGATCCGTTGTTCGCTCACGAAGCAACTCTTCGGCGACTACACGCCCTTGCAGTCAACCCGAACCTATCGGTGATGTAGTCCCAGTATGTTGGCCCCTCTCGACGCAACTCGTTGGCGGCTACCCTCGATGACTGCCTCTCGTAACGTTGACTCGCTTGTTGTAGCAGTTGAACCCTTGGCTATGGCGTGAATCGCGGCTTGACCCCCAAAATGTTACACTCAGTTCGATGATGGTGTTTTTCTTTATCAGTATTTGATTCAGCCCCGATGCTGAAGTCCTGATAAGGTGTAACTCAGATTCGTTTATTCACACAGCCTGCTCAATCAGCATACAAGTCACAAAGTCGACGTATGAAGTTTTCCACTTTTATTCAGCACACATCAACAACTGCATACAATTCTCAACTCAACTCAACAACTTTCACAGCAACTCTCCAAATCACTATCAACAACTTTACTATCCCTCAACAGCAACTCGGCACACGATTAAATAACCTCTCTCTTTTCTCGAACAATTTGGTACACGGTAGAAATGACGCACTGCCACCAATCGAACTAAAGATCGTCATCACTGGCTTACGTCATACACATTTCCTCTTCTTCCGGGAACATTCACGACCTTCGATATCCATCGGGAAATTTCTATCGAGAATAAACACGCAGATCCCGAAAATTCTCTAACAATATCGACTAACGCAAATCATCAACGTTATACAAAGCCTCTCCTAACAACAATGCAAACTCAAATCAAAGGTAAATAAACTCCATTATTGAATACTTTGCAAAACGAAACGATTAGATCTATCGTGCGCGCTTCCGACATACTTTCGTTCGCGTTTCAACGTAACAGGTAGGTAGGTAGGTAGGTAGGTAGGTAGATAGATAGATAGATAGATAGATAGATAGATAGATAGATAGATAGATAGATAGATAGATAGATAGATAGATAGATAGATAGATAGATAGATAGATAGGTAGGTAGGTAGGTAGGTAGGTAGGTAGGTTAGGTTACATAGGTTAGATTACATAGGATAGACTACATACATTAGATGAGATAGATTAGACTACATAGATTATACTACAA
Organism: Oncomelania hupensis; assembly: GCA_036898135.1. Lineage (NCBI taxonomy): Eukaryota > Metazoa > Mollusca > Gastropoda > Littorinimorpha > Pomatiopsidae > Oncomelania > Oncomelania hupensis. The sequence goes on from CM072513.1 coordinate 60,319,270, forward strand.
AGATTAGATAAGATAGATAGATAGATAGATTAGATAGATAGATAGATAGATAGATAGATAGATAGATAAGATTAGATTAGATTAGATTAGATTAGATTAGATTAGATTAGATTAGATTAGATTAGATTAGATTAGATTAGATTAGATTAGATTAGATTAGATTAGGTTAGGTTAGGTTAGGTTACATTAGGTTAGATTAGGTTAGATTAGGTTAGGTTAGGTTAGGTTAGGTTAGGTTAGGTTAGGTTAGGTTAGATTAGGTTAGATTAGGTTAGATTAAGTTAGATAAGATTAAGTTAGATAAGATTAAGTTAGATTAGATAGATTAGATTAGATAGATTAGATTATGTAGTTGGATAGATAGATCTTATTTATTATTATTACTCTTAAGAATTTTCCTTTTTTTTAAAATCCTTCAGGCTAGAATAATAACTGAGGTTTAAGCGTGTGCACGCGTGCATTCCCTCGCATAGATTTTTAAAGATCTTGACGCTCATGTCCTAGACGGGCGAAGTGCCATATAATCGACCACACCCAACAAATACTTGGCTCAGTTGCCCCGTCGGTCGTTCAGGATCGCTCAAATGTGGCTCGTTAGACAATCCGCATAAAACGAGCAAGTTCGCGAGTTGCGTTAGATCCTGTTTCTTGCTAGCCCTTTGAGCAGCACATATAAAAGAGCAATTCATGGTACTAAAAGTTTATAAATGCCTGATGTTATTGTTTTTTGTTGTTGTTTTTTAACGTCCAGAATATTCACCGCTGGCTATCTACTGAACGGATTGGATGTATGTAAACAAACGGCTAACACACTGCTTAGCTGAGACTCGCCGCAAACCTTGGCGGAAATCTCAGTGTCTGGTGTAGCAGTGTGGCGGTGTGACTACCATAAGTACATGTCGATGAAACGAGTACAGCGAATGGGTTCTGACAAGGGGAGAGCACCTCACCTTCGCGTACCGACACGTGCTCTTTACTCTAGCATTCTCTCCCTTTGAAACCAGATCGGGGGACCCTCGACGAAGTCTTGTTTCACGGTTCAGTGCAAACTGGGCAGTCAGCAGAGAGCTCGCGAAATATGCCGTGTGGCTTTCTGTGGCTAAATTGAAAGCCGTCTTTTTCCTACAAGGGATTAACTTTCCACTCATTTATCAACCAGGGATCGGATTTGAACGCAGCCGACGTTTAGTTCGCTTGCCGCGGTGAGTTACTCCCACAGTTCCTGGTGCTGCTGCTGCTTCATGAAGACGTTTTTATGGTGCTGCGGAGTGGGGCGGTGGGGGCCGGGACAAGCCAGCTACTCCTGTCTGTCAACGTTGCTTGTCGGTCCTTCGCAAAAGTGCCCTCAACAGAGTGAGAATAAAAAACGCCAAATTGGCGATGGGCATAGAAGATAATAAAATGAACGTAACGGCGTTTTAGGTGTGGCAGATTTCTGTTTGCAGAGAGGTGAAGTGAATACCATTTCAGAAAAAAAAAAGATGGTGATGTTGATGGTGGTAGTGTTAGCGCAGGTGGTGGTGGTGGTGGTGGGGTTGATGATGGAGGTGGAGGTGCTGATGGTTATCATGACAGCGATATTGATTGATTGATTTATTATTGCTTTAGGTCCAGCGGACTCTTCCGAGCCAAATCAGGACCGGACAACCCCCGATCCGCATAAAAGATCTGTTGAAACAACCCCAGTGGGAAAATTGAATGCCCTCCACCGGCCAGTCACTTTACAATAAAGACATCCCACGCGAGGGACGGCTGAGGGTTGACCTCAACTACGCGAACTCCCCGATTACAAAAACAAAATAGAATACAAACATCATTATAAATCATCAACTAAAAAACATACATATAAAATGCCTATAGTGCTAAATAGTACATTCATAGGAAGCCCTAGTGACCACCCGGCAGAAAGCGTCCAACATTCCCAAGCTGATCCAACAGACCTCATACACAAACAAGGAGTCTTGTCCAGGAAGAGTTTTCAAGAAAAAAGGTAGGTCATTGAACCACAATAATAATAATAATAATAATAATAATAACAACAATAATAATACAGGATGCTATGTACGCGCCTTTCCCCAAGGCTCAAAGCGCGGCGATCTATACCAACATACACGCTCACAACAATAATGTCGGTGATATTAGATCGCGGTTGGATGGTTTTTAACTCATAAAACCTTTCCGCTGCTGATGGTGGTGATGGTGATATGATAATGATGATGCAGATGAGAATAAAATTATGGTGTCACGACAATGGTGATGGTGAGGAGGAGGAGGAAGAAGAGGAGGAGGAGGAGGAGGAGGAGGAGGAGGAGATTGTTAGTAATGACATCGAAGATTTTGTGGACTCGTGCGGACAAACGTTACAAACATTCATCGGAATTGAAGATGACTAGTATCAGAATCACAGTCTTTAGTGTTACAACAAACTAGGAGGTGGGGGGGGGGGGGGAGTAATGAACATTTCTACCATTTTAAATTAAAATAAGGGTTTAAATTGCCAAACAGAAATAGGATATTGAGCGAGGGTTGGATTATACGGCCGTGTGGGTTAAAATGATCTGGTTGGGTTGGGGTCGGGTGGGAAAAGCGCGAGCGTGGAGTCGTGGAAAAGGTGGGGCGGTGTGGGTTCAAACTTCCACAACGAACCTGTCGGTGGACATCAGTGTTGATGAAACAAATGGAAAAGTAATTTTCCACCTATCCCCCCCCCCCTTCCCCCTCTTTCTCAGCCTCTCTTGTCTACATTCTATTTGCTCGCCCTCTTTTCTTTTTGCTGTACGAGAGAATCGGAGACAAAATGCATTTGTGCTCTTTTGTTTACGACTACTATCCCAACCTGTCAGCAAGACGCGTAAGAAGGAGAGAATGGAAGCATGTTAGACATGCCAGCGAAGGACTGAAAACCAGGCACGTAGCATCAATGATAAGTACCCAGGAGAATAAATAAGTGACTTTCTACTTACTTACTCATGCCATACTTACTCAGACTCGTTTGGTTTTTTTAAAATGACTTTTCCACGCAAGGTTAAGAATGCGCAAGGAAAAGGGATAAAATGACTTCTTGGCCGTAAACTTACAGTGAGTTGGACATACGCAAACAAGGATCCGCGGGGCTGAGGTGAAACGGGAACCGCCAGGCATCTGGACAGGCCATCACCAGGAAGACGTTGTGGGACCATCTGGTCTATTTGAAGGTATGGGATCATCACTCCGCTGACGCGTGTCGACCTCTAGACGTCATTTCGCCATCAGGGTTCAATTTGACGAAACATTTACTGCGCTCGGACTATGCTGTCGCAAGACGATGAACTAGCCAGTCAGGGCAGGCACGCCAGATAACAGATAGCGATAAGTTCTCCTAGTTATCCGTCCGTCGTGTAGCAATTTGCAAGTTATTCGTCTTGGCGTCTGGACAACTGGTTTGTAACGACGGATGTTGTTATTTTTCAACTCATTTCCCTGTCCTGTCCTCAAGCTGTTAGGCCTATTATCACCTTTGACTTCCTGTTGTCCTCAATACAAGGTCTCTGTGTTTTCTGCTCTACCGGACCTCATTGTCCTCCCATTGTGCTATTACTGACCTGTGTTCTGAGAGGGAGGGAGGGGAGAGAGACAGACAGACAGACAGAGAGGAGCGAGAGACAGTCAGAAAGACAAATACAGAGAGAGAAACTGGGCGAGTAAAATTCAGTTTCGAACATCTTTGGTAACTTAGCACATCATGTTTAGAGGTATCCTGTAGCTCAGTTGATATTGAGGGGGTTTCTTATGCCGAAGGTTGCAGGTTCGAACCCCGCGTGGTCGAAATTACCTGACTGAGGTACAAGACTTTTCAGAACCCCGAGGGTTTTCTCCGGGTACTCCGGTTTCCTCCCTCCCTTCAATAATGGTGTTGGATGCAGGCAATTTCCAAAATAAAAATTTATATCTATTACAAATTCTGTATTAGCGATCTCTTCAGATCGCCGCGTTTTGAGTTCGATTGAAGAAAAAGCGCGCGATAGCATCCTGTATTATTATTATTATTATTAGTAGTAGTAGTAGTAGTAGTAGTAGTAGTATTTCCAAGGTGTCCAAAAACGAAAGTTTATAACTTATTTATAAATGCAGGCTTAGTAATCTGATTCATTGTTAAATGTATTAATATTGATGAGAGGTAAACTGTTGGATAAATTATAAACTGTATTTAACTGATTTATTTGAAACTGTATTACTATTAATGGGAGGTAACTTAATTCGTAATTACAATAAGAATTGCATTTATAAAACATCTGCTTTACGCATGACAGTTGTTTACATTAATCAACTGTCATGCATAAAGCATATGTATAAAAAGAATGTTCTTATGGCTTTTTAAATATATATTTTTAAGTAGCAGTAGTAGTAGTAGTACCAATAATAATAATAATAATAATAAAAATAATAATAATAATAATAATAATAATAATAATAATAATAATAATAATAATAATAATAATAATAATAAAACATTTGTATCCCGCCAAATGTAGACAAAAAAAAAAGTCTACTCTAAGCGCACACGCACACGCACGCACGCGCACCCACATCCCCCCCCCACACACACCCACACACACACACATCGTTAACGGAGTCAGGGCTTTGGAGATTCAAGATACGTCACCGGTGCTGAATGACGGAGACAGATAAGACAGCCTTACGTCACTTTCTCAGGTTCACTTAGACAAATAGATTTAGGATACAACAATATAGTCAGTTGGGATGCAAGCTGAACAAAACAAACAGTAAAACTGCAAAGTAATGTTTCTACTGTTCACAGTACCAGAGACAGTTTCTATGCAATACCAAAAGACTATGACTCAGTCCCAGTTACTAAACATATATCTGTCCAAGGCTGTAAAAGCAACCATAATATTTATACATGCTCCTATACCTGTCGTTATCTACTCAGGGAAGCAAAGCAGCTATCAAAGAAATGCGATGTCACGGCTGTTTGAATTGGTACCATCTGAAGTCTTGAAGAGACGGAAAGTCAACAAGAGGGGGTTTGTCACTCGATCTACGATCTACCCAAACCCTTTATTCTGTTACGCACTAGAACAATTCTTAGCAGATTTCGTCTATCTTGTGTTCGGGAGACAAGAAGTTAATGCAGGCAGTAAGTTTGTGTTTGTCGAAAGATGAAAGTCAAAATACAAGTACATGTATTATCTAGGGAAGATTGACCGTGAGCTTGGATTGGGGGTAGCTGTGTCGCTGAGGCAAGCGAAATGTTTGTCCTTAAGCGAAAGCGCTATAGAGCTGCAGAACCAGGAGTTAACGCCGTTCAATCTCTCTCCCGGTCATTGTTCCCCGATCCGCATCATTGATCCTAGCTGGAGTACTGAATGAATGAACATTGAGGTTTATCGTCTACACCCACCAATAGCGCACCACTGAACTACCAGAGCATCCTACTGCAAACACGGACAGTGAAAATGGCAATTGTTGTCTTGCCTACCACGGGATTCGAACTTGGGAAATCGGTGTGCCAGTCAAACGCTCTACCGCTGAGCTATCCTATCCTATCCTATCCTGTAACTCGGAGGTCGTAGGGGCACCACAGATTTTCGTTTAACCAGCATACTCCATCTTTCCCTGTCCTCAGCAACCCTGATTGTTTCGCTCAGTGTCAAACCAGTCCATTCTCGAATGTTGACCTCCCACCTCTTTTTCGGTCTTCCTCTTCTTCTACCTCCTTGCACTGTGCCTTGCAGGATGGTCTTTGCAAGACCTGATGATCTGGTGACGTGGCCATACCATCGGAGATGGTGGTACAAGGGAGTACTATCTCGCACCGGTTAGCAGATGTATCTCGCCCCGGTTAGTATGTATCTCGCCCCGGTTAGTAGATGCATCTTGCCCCCGGTAACAATGCAACCCAAAACGGAGTGGAACAAGATTACGTAATGGAAATCACAAGTCAGTTAATAATAATAATAATAATAATAATAACGTAAATTTATATAGCGCAGTTTCCTGAACAATGCCCAGGCTCACTGTGCTTCACAATTAAAACTTAATTTAAACAATGTAACACATTATACGTAAAACTTCACACTTAAAAATGAAGTCATAACAATAATACAAATGACAGAGCCATGCATAGCACAATAAAAACAATCAAAACATATCTGCGGCACACACTAAAATCATTGACTTAATTTAAGAAATATGTTACACATTATACGTAAAAACTTAATTTAAGAAATATGTTACACATTATACGTAAAAACTTCACACAGTTACCAAATACAAATAGCCGTATTAGACCTCTGAAGCAATATAAAGAAAAGTGATTTTAACGTTACAGCGCTACCACAGTCAGCCTTTGAGTAAAACAAAACAAAACAATTACTTTCAAAAAAAAAAGGAAAACAGACGCTAAAATGCGTTTTTTCTGTGGTTGAACTGTAGAATGGTGTTACGTGAGGCTTATTAAAAGAATTCCCTTTTTACAATGAACACCGAGTTCATTCACCCCTTGGTTGAAGACACAAAATGCGCACAAGCTTTAGCTTTGAAGATAAATGCGTTAATATCGCGTTTGACGGACAGAATCGATTATATTTCGGCTTCGCTTGATGCGTATGCTTTTTCTCTTCCCTTTCATCAGATTGCACTACACTTTTTTTTAATTGAAAGAGAGGGAAGAGAGAGAGAGATTTGCTGCTTTCATTGGGATGCTTTGTAGTCTCGACGTAAAACGGTAAATGGCGTATTTCTACGATAGCATGGATTCCGCATGTACAAGCGACATTTACTTTCTCTCAAAAGAGTCGGCTCTCTGTAATGATTCCTTGGACCATATTTTTCCCAATATTATTTTCCATTTGGTGTTGCCTGAGCTGTACCTTAAAGAACTCGGTTCATTTGTTTCACAACACAGTCAAGAGACAGGATCAGATACGCACAAATAAGCAGAGGCGTAGATGAATCGTTATAGCTCAATGATGAATAGTCGACTTATATTTAAGCCTACTAATGATCATCGACCATGTTGATTATTGTCTGCCGTACCATTTTCAACGGGAGTTACTACGTACTTTAAAAGTCCTGTGGCGAACCACAAGGCCACCTAACAAGATTGTTGGTGTTCGCTGCGGACCAGGTTACGCTCCTCGGAAAGGCGATCCTCAACCCGCCCACACTCCCTGACTTTACGGTGAAAAGACGATCTCTTACCATCTGTTCCTCTCAATGCCAATCACTCAAGACCTGTTCAAACAGTGAAAAGGTCGTTTATAGAAGACGTACTCTTTTGAGTTAAAGTTACAAACTAGTGAACACATTTATCTCGGAAGAAATTATGTACATAGCAAAAACTGTCATTAAATCTTTAAAGTATTGAGTTCTTGTAGAAGGTTAAATGGCATTAACATCTCAAGTAATCTTTTTTTCTAATGCATACATTCTGTTTAAGTTCCTGATTCAGAGCGTCAAAGTTAAAATATACAACAGTTAAATACTGGATTTTTTTTAAATAAGTCATGTGGAAATCGATGTGAAAAGCCCTCTGTTTCTGCTTTATACTCTCAAGGAAAGAATCACCGGTTACTGTCTGGTCAGTTTAAAAATAAGAACTTCTTGACCATATGAAGCTAATATTTCTCATGCACTATAAAACCAATTATAATGTGAATGAGTCGAGAATTATGAATTAAATGCGAGTGCTATTTGACAGTTGATGAGTTGCAACTTATTAACTAAATTTGAATGTTTCGACAGTTGTCAATGTGGACAGCAGCTCAATTGAGTGTGTCCTTGAGAAAGGCGTGTATGGTTTACTGTAATATTTTGTCATTTGAAGCAAACTGTTGTTTACGTTTTTTCGAAGTTGTCACCGCCACGACTCTATCCGGGCAGACGCCACAAACAAACACCTTACACACGCAGACAACCCAGACAGAATGACAGTTTCCCGCAGACGTGAAGCGATGATAACACAACGAATAGATATACGACTTCCAAGCTATTTATTCATTCATACCACACACTCATACACATACAACATTTACACATGAAACGAGAAAAATGGTGATGAAACAATCAAAGGATCAATGGGCAATGAAATGAAAATGTCAGATGAACGAGGGTTGCTGATCAACCACGTCTAACTAATCGACTGTGCACTGCCAAAGTCCGAGCACAGGGGGGGTCGAGTATCAGAAGGGGGACAAAAAAGAATGAGCCGACCTGATCGTAGGGTGTCCCCGTTGATATTCCTGTAGACGTATCCGTCCCTCCTCGTAGTTGTCACCGGCTGTCGCTGTTAAATCCAACGTGGTAGTGTCGTCACTTTCCCCCGCCGCTGACGATGATGATGATGATGATGACGACGCTGTAGTTGCGGCGGCCCTGACACCGTCGACACCTCACAGCCGGACTCCTCCAGTCGGCTACACTGTCGACGATGAGGCCCAGTCCCGTACGCAGACGTCGCGCTCACCGTGGAAAAGGTGGGGTTGTGGGACGATGAGGATGCTGACAAACAGGTGATGTCGATGATGCGGGTCCAAACGACCAGATGTCGCTTCCGATGGTGGACTTCCGAAGAGCTTTCGAAAGGCTTACGAAAAGCTTACGAACCTGCAACATGCTTGCCGTATTGTTAATGTCATGTCCACCTGATTCTGTCCCCCTACCTCCTCACACTCTCCCCCCCTACTAACTAACTATTTCCTGTATCTTGAGGAAGCGCCACTGCTGTTCATTTCACTTCCCTTGACTACTTCCACTGTCTCTTGTAATCCAACACATAATTCAAAACTAAATGACATTATGAAAGCATGAAATGAACAATGCTGAAAATGAATACATGAAATCATCAACACATTATCCATCTTGAGCAACCGCAACCTCAACAACAGCAACCACTTCCATCCTACCTTCATCACACTTCACCCCCATTCTCCTCCCTCATTCTCCCTCCTTCAGTCGCACCCTTCCTCTCCTCAGTGCAACCATACTTCCTCTCTCAGCCTCACGCACAGCTATCGTTCAACACCCCAACAGCCGGCCTTCAGTCACTAGCACAGTAAAGAAAGATCACCATCACACTTACCCAACGGCTCGACTGTAAAAGTACCTGTAGCTAGCCCTTTCCACTGCTTGCCTACACAGTACTCCAAGTAAGGTATCCAAAACGTAGTAGTTCCCGTTAGTGAATTCAACCTAACACTAACCTACCACAAATTCGCAACTTAGATATTTGCTCAACTTTTCCTCGAGCTTGCTACCACAAGGTAACACCTCCACCTAAGTTTCCTATTTGGAACCAGATATTATTTACGTTAATACCTGTCCCGACCTTACTCCTGGAACATTACCACCACAGAGAAAACAAGACCGCACACCTTGTTTGTCGCTCTGCCAAACGTGTTCTGACTTACAGTGAGTAACTTCTCCACTGGCTGACCGCCCTTATGCTGTTTCCACGATTTTCACGCATACCCATGCATACGATAGCGCGCAGTACCTACCCCAACTCATTAACTCCCCATCCACACTTTCTCCCCGGTTTCATCACAAGCTGCCCTGTGACAGAAGTTCCATTTTTGACAAATGGTACAATGGTTCATAATACTGGCTTTTGTTATCTAGCATTATGCGTTACCATACCATGAGCGGGAAGGACGTATGAATATTTATATGTTTTAGGGGGTGTTATGGAAAGGGAATTGCTTGAGGGATGTCAGATGGAGAATGATATTCTTTATTGGTATGTTATGAAGTCAAGGCGCCCCCATATATGGCCCCCTATACACTTTTTATCCAGCCGACTGTTGTAAACTATGCAAGTATTGGCACTGGTTGTGTAGAATGAGAAGATTTAAAAGGCTGAAGAGTGCTTGAAGGTCTGAGAATGCGAAACGTTGATGTTGACTCAACAGACGAAAGTCAACAACAAATGCATGACGTATGGGTCTAGGTTTATATCGGGAGATCATGAAGAACAGAAGGAGGATTTTATGGGGTTGAGGGGGGAGTGGAGGGGGGAGAGAGAAGAACAACTATTGGAAGTCATAGAGAAGAAGGAGGAGGAGGAAGAGAATGATAGGATGATGATACTGAAGAAGAAAAAGAGGATAAAAATGGAGATAAAAATGAACAATAATAGTAAAGGGTAGAAGCAGGAGAAGAAAGGGTTTCAAAGAATACCTTTGACAGCGAAGGATGCTACGGATGGAGATATTGAAGCTGACATTTCAATGCTTTTTCTTGAGTGGGTGTGCAGAGGATGATGGGGAGTGGCGGTGGTTTCCGAGGGAGAAACCGAATTATATAGAACGTACCTTTTGTAAACTATAAATAAAAGTAATAGCTACGAAGGTACAAAATCAAACGGTAACGACGTAGTGGTTTGCCTAGTTAGTTAGCTATTCATTGCTTACAGGGTCCAGCGGAATGCAAAGAGCCGAATCAGGACCACAAAATCAAGACCACAACTTGGCTGAAAGAGGACACTTCTGATCCGCATTAAAGATCTGCTAAAACAACCCCAGTGGTAACACTGACAGCAGTCCACCAGCCGGCCTCTGTAAAATAAAGGCATCCCACGCAGGTGACGCTGGGGTTATACTCTAATTTATCGTACCTTCGTTTACAAAAACAAAATAGAATACAAACATCATTATAAAATATCAACAAAACACATGCATATAAAATGCCTACATTGCTAAACAATAATTTATAAGAACCCCTAGTGACCAATTGGCAGAAAGCGCCCAATAATTATTCCCAAGCTGATGCAACAGACCTCACACACCAATGAGGAGTTTTTTCCCCGGGCAGGGGTTTCAAGAAGAAAGGTAGGTGACTGGTCTAGCGAAGAAGAAGCACTAAATTTCCAGAAAGTGGGGTTACTATTTATACAGAAACCCCCGGCACCCCCACGGGAGTTTTTATACAGAATCCCCTGCCCCCCCCCCCCCCCACACCCCCACGGGGGTTGCCTACCGTTCTTGCCTTCGTCCGTCGATGACGGTAAAGATAACGGAGATTTTGAAAGTGACAACGGTTAACGGCATCATCGATGATCCTGACAATGGTGGACCTGTTAAACACACAAAAATTACGACGACAAAAGTAATGACATGTATATAATTTATTATCTCAACAAGTACAGTTATCTTCTGTTATACAGATTTTTTTTTAAATTACTTGCCTTTAATTATGTTTTAGTAATCTTCATTTTGTTTTAACATAAATTTTATTCAACAAACAAACCAGATATTAATACAAGGCAAAACATCAGGGCGCATAAAAGCACAAGGCTTAAATGAGTGCTACCCAAATAATTATATCACTGGCGGACGACAGGAAATAACAACAGAACATTGATAAAAGATACAAGAAATAGACAAAAGAAATTTATATAAGAAGAAAAGAAAATTTTAGACAAAAAAAATATTTAAGTGAAGGGGAAGAGAAAAAAAAAAGAAAAGAAAAAAGAAAAAAAGAGTTGTTTTATTGTCTGCACCCACTATTGAAAATAAAGTAGACGGAGGATAACTATCTGTATGGAACTAAATCAACGTAACACTGAAGCGATTATACGGCTAAGAAGGACCGCGAAACATTGCCACTGTTATTCTGCCCACCACGGGATTCGAACCTGGGTCATCGGTGTGCCAGGCGAACGCACTACCACTGAGCTACGGCAGTGTGTCATCCAAGGCATATAAAACGCTAAGAATACAAAGATAGAAAAAGAAATAAGCTTACAGAAAAAAGCAGTAAAATGGACAGATATGCAAACCATAGACAGAGCCAGAACAGAAGACAAAACAAAACAAAACACACAAATAAATAAATAAATAAATAAATAAATAAATAAATAAATAAATAAATAAATAAATAAAAACAAAGTATAACAAAAGGAAAAAAAAGGCAAGAAAAGAAAGAAAGAATGAAATAAACAGAACTCAATATAACAGACGGACAAGCTAAATCAAAGAACATAAAAGAAAAGAAAAAAACAACAACAAAAGAATGAAATAAAAGACAGACAGAAAGAAATACACACACACAAAAAGACGGAAAGAAAGAAAAAAAAAGACAGTGGAAAAAAAGAAAGAAAGTATGTAAGAATGGGAAAAAAGGACCGAAAGAAAAACAGAAAAAAAAAGAATGAACGAAACAGAGTAAAGCGAAAGAAATAAATATAAATCCAGAGTGGCTTGTGATGCTTCCACCAGGTGCATGGCGATGGCCTGGACGATAAGCACGTGAAAACACTGAAGATGTCAGATTCATCAGCGTCTGACTTTCTAGAACTGATTACTCCTTGTTGGCAATCTACGTATTGCTTAACTCACATGTTGTTTGAGACGCGCACCATAGATCCGATCGTTTTGTTTTGCAAAGCATGCAATAACGGAGTGTATTTACCTTTGATTTGATTTTGCGTTGTTGTGAGAAGAAGCTTTGTATAATGTTGATAATTTTCGTTGGTCGATATTATTGGATAATTTTCTAGAATTACTTGTTTACTATCGATCGAAGCATGTAGCTAAATCTAGTGGTAGCTACGAGATTATCCTAATCTAAATAAAGTTATATGACGTAAGACAGTGCATAGTTCCGGTGATGAATTTTATTTTGATTGGATGTAATTGCGTCACGCTGGAATGTTCGAAATTTCTCTAGAGTATAGAGAGACTATATAAGTACCGCACTGTTTAAAAGTGGGGAAAGTGATTGAGCGATATTGTATGCAGTTGTTGATGTATGCTGAATAAAATTGGAAAGCTTCATACGACGACTCCTGTCTTGTTGCTGAATGAACAGGTTGCGTGGATAAATGAATCTGAGTTACACTTATCAAGATTCAAGCATCGGGGCTGAATCAACCATTGATTTTAAAAAAAAAACAGTGTAACACATGTCGAGGACGATTTAAAAAAAATGTAATCTGGTATTCCACTTTTTCTTTGAAATACTTTCACGCCCAGATTCACTGGCATCATTTTTCATTATTTTTTCGGTTCGATTATTTGCATGACTTGGTTAACGAGGAGGATTTTGAAATGTTCCCTTACATATTCAGTAATTATTGTAATTGTATTTTAATTCATTATTGCTGGTAAAAAGGTAGTTCTATGGACGTATGCCTCTCGCTTAAATCTTTTTTTTTCCCACAAGAGTGGATTTTATTTCGCCTCTTTAGCTGTAATGTAAATAAACGAATCGGAAATATTTATGTTCTTATTTCTTTCTTTATTAGTCGGTGCTCGAAAGTGCAACTCTCTTTCTCTTTCTCTCTCTCTCTCTCTCTCTTTCTCTCCCCTACCTCCCGTCCCCCCTCCTATTCCCTATTTGCTGGTTTCGCCCAGCATCTCAATGCAACAATGTACACCTGCGCTTATTCACCTGTGTGGGTCACCTGCAATTTGCTGTTACCGTTGCTGTCGTGAAACGAAGCACACCTCGCTCTTAAGAAAACAGTAAACAACTCATTTTCTGCTCTGCAGACTTCCCAGACTAGAGGAGCCGGATTTCAGAGCCTGCGTTGAAGTTGTTTAAAACCAGGCTCTATTGCAAAACCAAACAAAGACCTACCTCTCTTTATACGAATTTTAAATAACACCTGCTTGACTAAAGTACACCATCTGCACTCTAATTATTGTGTAGTGGCTGCTCTTGCATTGCTCGTGACATGATATAGACCTATTTATTATAGTGAAGCAAATAAATGGAAGCACACAAATTATGATAGGGATTCCTATATTTTAACTGTGTGTAATTTATTTTATGATTGTAAGTCTTTGTTGTTGTTGTATTTTTGTTTTGCTTTTTTAAAAGGCGAACATTTAGAAAAATTTACACGATTGTTATGATTTAATTTTCTCTTTTGTCTATTATTACGCTCCTATATTTTATTTCAGATATGACTTGCCCTTGCAGTTGAGATTTTTGTGGCTCGGTGATCGCGGCTTTCAGGAATGATGTGTTAACATAGAGTCAGAAGTGGCTCGCGATTTTAGTATCTATACATCCTATTCTTCTTTACAATGGTTTCGCAAGTCGAGAGCAAATGTAACGAACCTAATTTTAATGTGGCTATGCAGTTGAGATTTTTGTGGTTCGGTGATCGCAGTTTTCAGGAATTATGTGGAGGGCAGTTTTCTCTGGCTCCACTTACACATAGAATCAGGAGTGGCTCGCGGTTTTAGTACCTAAACATCCTGTTCTCCTTTACAGTGGTTTCGCAAGTCGAGAGCAAATGTAACGAACCTAATTTGAAAGCCATTCCAAAACCCACCTGACCGTGCCAGAGAAATGAGAGGGTGTCTACTATTACCAGAGACCTTACATTCGCAGTCGTGGTGCTACCAAATATTCGCAGGTGCTTCCCCCTTTGGTTTATTCAGTTCTCTTGTGATTGTGTTGGGTGTTTATAAACAAGTTGAGCGGCACGGGCATTGGCCTTTTCGGCATGACATCACCTTATCCAGAGCAGTGTGGGTGAAGTTACATGTACAGATGACTAGAGTGGCTGCAGTAGCGCATAGTATGTTTTGGCCTCACGCTACAAGAAACGTTTCATGTCAAAGCGACGTCGTGCGGGGTTAATACTTGGATGGGTGACTGAATGTTGAGCCATGTAGGCAGTCTTTGGAAGCTGGTTAAACCGACCGGAGTGCCGAGAAACCAAATCATCTTGACTAGCTCTGTAGACCAGTCAGTTCGCTATATAAGAACAATTCTTGTCCTTTCCTTATCCTCTCTATATTTGGACACGAGTAACATAAAAATTGTCGTCATCATTATGCTCCTTAGCATTGTTTAAAAAAAATTAAAATGGTTAAAAAAAATTATTATTTTTTGTTGCTGTTGTTGTTTATTTCAGTATGTAACGGTATTCTGTTATAAGATTTATGTTTCCCAAGCGCGGTAAGCAGGGTTCAGCCTGACACAAAAAAGCTATGGGCCATCGGGCCCCTCAGATCAAATTTCAATGGGCCATGATTTCAGCAGTAATTTACGTATATATGTAAAAGATAACCTGGAGATATTATTACAGAAATTAAAACAAAATAGATTATTGTGAGTGTGCATGCGTTGTGAAGCATGTTTACCAACAAAACACTAACCAGAACAGGGATCAGTTTACTGAACTTGAACACGACCGCGTAGGCCTATCTGCGTCCGACACTTCGGTATTTTGACTTGACTCAGGGCTCACACAATCGTCTTGCGTAGGATTAGCGGCGGTAGACTGTGGTTTAACAGCAGCAAACGACGGTCTAGACTGTCCTACCTCAAGTTTAGTTGTTTTATTTTATTTTATTTAATTTTTTTTTTGGGGGGTGGTGGGGGTGGGGGGTGGGGTATTTTCAAAGCGGCACAAAGAAAAACACAAAATCCTCCTTGCACGGACACAACATACGCGCAAACGAAAGCAAATTCTGATTTCGAAGAATCGTACAACACTTCTTATTGGCTGAAAGATCAACATCCGGGCCCTCATAGCCAATCGCTGAACTTGCCTTAGCAAAAGCACGTTTGTCGCCTCCAATACAGTGCACTGTTATTGTGGTGGCGCACTGGTACCAAAAATCGAAGCGCCATTCGGCCCCTGGCAAGAATTGTAGATGGGTCATTTTTAATTTTTATGCGTCAATGGCGCAGGGCGCGCTAGTAAACTGATCCCTGGGTAAGTATACGTTTTTGGTGTGGTAATATTTATGCGCTTCATAAATATTTAACCATTCATTCATTGAATCATTCATTAATAATAATAATAATAATAATAATAATAATAATAATAATAATAATAATAATAATAATTTGTATTTAAGTAAACAGTTACAGTGAAAGGAAGATCAAGGTTGCTTTTTGCATGTCTCGTTACAGCTTTTTTTTTAAGATTACAGACTAAAAAATATGTATTGTGAGCGCAAATACATATGTCGATAGATAGATAGATAGATAGATTAGATAGATAGATAGATAGATAGATAGATAGATAGATAGATAGATAGATAGATAGATAGATAGATAGATAGATAGATAGATAGGTAGATAGGTAGGTAGGTAGGTAGGTAGGTAGGTAGGTAGGTAGGTAGATAGATAGATAGATAGATTAGATAGATAGATAGATAGATAGATAGATAGATAGATAGATAGATAGATAGATAGATAGATAGATAGATAGATAGATAGATAGATAGATAGATAGATAGATAGATAGATAGATAGATTACATTACATGGTTATTGCTTTAGGTCCAACGGAAGATAGATAGATAGATAGATAGATAGATAGATAAGATAGATAAGATAGATAAGATTAGATAGATTAGATAGATAGATAGATAGATAGATAGATAGATAGATTAGATAGATAGATAAGATTAGATAGATAGATAGATAGATAGATAGATAGATAGAGAGAGAGAGAGAGAGAGAGAGAGAGAGAGAGAGAGAGAGAGAGAGAGAGAGAGAGAGAGATAGATAGATAGATAGATAGATAGATAGATAGATAGATAGATAGATAGATAGATAGATAGATAGATAGATAGATAGATAGATAGATAGATAGATAGATAGATAGATAGATAGATAGATAGATAGATAGATAGATAGATAGATAGATAGATAGATAGATAGATAGATAGATAGATAGATAGATAGATAGATAGATAGATAGATAGATAGATAGATAGATAGATAGATAGATAGATAGATAGATAGATAGATAGATAGATAGATAGATAGATAGATAGATAGATAGATAGATAGATAGATAGATAGATAGATAGATAGATAGATAGATAGATAGATAGATAGATAGATAGATAGATAGATAGATAGATAGATAGATTTTAAATGACCTTCTGCTGTGAACTGTTCAACTTTTAAAAATATAAAAACTGTGACTTGATAATACAGTAGTTGGTTGTTTTGCAAATTTTCCATTCGGGTCCTTGGATTAAAAAAACAAAACCAAACACCACCTAAACACCTGAAAGACATACCAAACGTGAACTTGCCTGACGCGCTAATAGTCCACAGCTTGTAGATTCATCCTGCTACTCTAAACTCACACTGCGTAGCTGAGACTTCGCGATCCTTACGTTCGCCTCTCATTATTAGTAGCATGCCTCGGCTAATCGCAACTACGCGGCGGTGTGCTTCCAACCTTGTTCACACGGGCGGGCGAGGGCATAATTTTACATTTTTTAACGCGCCCTTGTAATCAAGCGGACACTCT
>CM072513.1:60341507-60589007 GCA_036898135.1 Oncomelania hupensis
TTGTGATCCACCCCCGCGCCAAGTTCCCACGCCCCAACCCCAACCTGCCCGTACCTCTCTGTACTGTGTTCGCTGCTGTTGCTGCGTGGATGCATCCCTACCCATCTCCTTTTCGTCTCCTCTCTCAGTCCCTTTTTCTTCTTGTGCATCGGTTCTTCATTTTTTCCGCTCTTCAAACAATTTTTTTAGTTGGGTTGCTATCCGTCTGTTTTGGATTCTCCCACACCCACCCAGACGGCATAGCATGCAGCGCCTCGTCAACTCATTTGGCAATATTTCTTCCTTTTCCATCGTTGCTTTTTAAAAATCCCTCTCATCCCTCTGTACCCCAACCCACCCGCCAAACCTTCTTCTTCTTCTTCTTCTTCTTCTTCTTCTTCTTCTTCTTCTTCTTCTTCTTCTTCTTCTTCTTCTTCTTCTTCATCATCATCATCATCATCATCATCATCATCATCATCATCATCATCATCATCATCATCATCATCATCATCATCATCATCATCATCATCATCATCATCATCATGTCGTCGTCGTCGTCGTCGTCTTTACCCCAACCCACCCGCCAAACCTTCTTCTTCTTCTTCATCATCATCATCATCATCATCATCATCATCATCATCATCATCATCATCATCATCATCATCATCATCATCATCATGTCGTCGTCGTCGTCTTTTTTTTCCTGTTCCTTTCTTCTTATCTTCCTTTTTTCCTCCCTTATTTTCCTTCTTTTTCATCATCATCTCCTTCTTTTTTCTGTTACGATTTATTTTGGTCCTGATTTGGCTCGGAAGAGTCCGCTGGACCTAAAGCAATAATCATGTAATGTACGATTTATTTATATCTCATTGTTTACGTTACACTCAGTCTTTCTTTCTTTCATTCTTTTGTTCTTACTTATTTTCTTTCTTTCTTTCTTTCTTTCTTTCTTTTCTGTATTTCTTTTCCATTTTTTCATTTTCTTTCTCCTGTCTTCGCCTCTCTCTTTTTAAATGTCTTTATTTCTCCCTTCTATTCATTTCCCTTTTTGTCTTTCTTCCTTTATTTCTTTCTTTCTTTCTTTCTTCTTTTCTCTTCTCTTCTATCTAGAAAGCTTTGTTGCCTCCATGCCTCTCTGTCAGTTTACCAATCTCATTTCTATTTTTTAAAAAAATCTGTCGTTCACGCTGTTGTCTGTCGTAAATTGCCATCAGCACTTCGCTCACCTTCCACCTTCACTCTCTCTCTCGCCCCTCTCCCTTCCTATCTCCCTCCCTTTCTCTCTGTCTGTCGGTCTCTCTCTACCCTCCTTTATCTCCTCTCCCTCCCTCCCCTACCCCCTCCCGATCTATACATCCATTGCCCTTTATCATCAAAAACGCATACCTCAACCTTCACCCATATCAACACTCCTCCTCGCTAGCCAAGCACGTCACAACAACCACTACCACTACTACTACTACTACCACCACACTTGCTATTATCTCCGCCATCGCCCCCATCTCACAAACACGAATCACTCCTCTCCCATCGTCTCCTCCTCTTTCTCTCTTCAAGCTGAAATGACACTAAGCCCATCCCGTGTCACGCTTTGCTGTTTTCAGCGTCGATGAACAGCATCAGTTTTTGTTGTTGTTGTTGCCCACACATCCTCCTCCTTCTCCTCTTCTTCTTCCTCTTCTTCTTCTTCTCATCCATCTCTTCTTCTTCTTCTTTTTCTTCTTCTTCTTCTTCTTCTTCTTCTTCTTCTTCTTCTTCTTCTTCTTCTTCTTCTTCTTCTTCTTCTTCTTCTTCTTCTTCTTCTTCTTCTTCTTCTTCTTCTTTTTCTTTCATTTCTTTAATTGCTTCTTCTTCCTCTCTGTTCAAAGTCTTCCTGCTCTTTCTTCTCCTCCTCCACCATCATCATCATTGTCATCGTCGTCGGCGTCGATGTAATCATCACCATCACGACCAGAACAACACGTTCACCAACATTATTATTCCTTCCTCGTTTTTTCTGTTGTCGTTTTTTCCAACGTCCCTAACCCGACTATATCACTCCCACCCCCGTCATTCTTAAGGGGTCTTCTTCCTCTTCCTTCATTGCTCTCTCTCCCCTCTCCATCCTCCTACCTTCATTTAAGTTCTTTTCTTTTCTTTTTTTGCATTTTTTTTCTTCAAGGCCACGATGAAGTATATTAAAGTAGGAAAGGGATGAAAAATCAGTTCTGTCTTGTCCTTCCTGAACCGTGGGATTTTCCTATTTCGCCCGCTCTCATACTTTGGCATCCGATTTTTCTGCTAGGCAGCAAAGGCTCATCATCATCTTTCCAGTAGAGCATTATTCTCTCTCTCTCTCTCTCTCTCTCTCTCTCTCTCTCTCTCTCTCTCTCTCTCTCTCTCTCTCTCTCTCTCTCTCTCTCTCTCTCTCTCTCTCTCTCGTGTCGCTATGCACAGCAGCTAGGCAGACGATTCCAAGGTCTTTGTTCATTAGGATCAAACTGCTGATTATTGTCCAACTAGGTTGTCAAGGCCTCTCTCTAACCAACAGCGTTCCTGCCTTTGTCCGTCTCCCTCTCCTTTCCTTTGTTGTTGCTTGCAATAACGTAATGGCAGGGAGCCCAGCTAACTCAGTTTGATGGTGGGGATGCCGAGTAATCATAGTAACACTGTCAGCTTCTGTAGATTGTTTAGTTTTCTTTCTTTCTTTTTTTCTTTCTTTCTTTCTTTCTTTCTTTCTTTCTTTCTTTCTTTCTTTCTTTCTTTCTTTCTTTCTTTCTTTCTTTCTTTCCTTTGTTCATTTGTTCGTTCGTGTTGTCGTTTTTGTTGTTTGTTGTTTTTTTGTTGTTCTTCTTCTTGTTCTTGTTCTTCTTCTTGTTCTTGTTCTTTGTTTGTTTGATTTTTAATGCCTTTTTCACTGAAATGATAAGACACACACACATACACACACACAAATAATAATAATAATAATAATAATAATAATAATAATAATAATAATAATAATAATAATAATAATAATAATAATAATAATAATAATAATAATAATAATTAATAATAATAATAATAATAATAATAATAAATAAATAAATAAATAAATTTTAAAAAATAAGAAAAAAAGTTGTTGTTGTTGTTGTTGTTGTTCTTCTTCTTCTTCTTCTTCTTCTTCTTCTTCTTCTTCTTCTTCTTCTTCTTCTTCTTCTTCTTCTTCTTCTTCTTCTTCTCCTACTCTTCTTTCCCCTACTTCTCTTTCTTCCATCCTCTTCCTCATGCTTCTCTTTCTGCTTATCATCCTCATCCTCCTGCTGCTCCTCCTGCTTCATCATCATCATCATCATCATCTTCTTCTTCTTCTTCTTCTTCTTCTTCTTCTTCTTCTTCTTCTTCTTCTTCTTCTTCTTCTTCTTTTCTTCTCATCCTCTTCCTTCTTCTTCTACTTCTTCTACTTCTTCTCCTTTTCTCCTCCTCATCCTTCTTCTTCTTGTTCTTCTTCTTCTTCTCCTTCTCCTTCTTTTTCTTCTTCTCCATCTCCTTCTCCATCTCCATTTCCTTTTCCTTCTTCTTTTTCATTTACATGTTTTACGTTACATTTATTTAATGTAATATCTGTACACATAGTGATAATAGACCAACAACAACAAAAAATTATTTGAACAAAGTAAGCACGTTAATAAATTATTTTAAAATTTTTTTACATTAGCCTTGCAACAATTTGACCACCTTAAACTCCTACTTTATATTTACCTAATTCTTGAACATCAAACATTTTCTTTCTTACCTGTAAATGTACTATCAAAATATATGTACTGTAAAGTCAGAGTCGTGTAATAACCTGAAACACGAATTCAGCAAAACCGAGACCAAAAGAACTTTATTGGCAATCAACCGCAACCTACCTCAATTTGTTTTTATATTGGACAGCCAAACCCGCGATTTGCCCCCAAAACCCGCCTAGTCCACAGATCCAACAGTCTCTTCCGCAGAACTAGCAAATCTGTCACACAGAACCAGCACATAAAATTCTAAGTTCCTGAAAACGCGTTTGCCGATCTCTCATCCATCAAAGCCGCCGGGCCCGCAAAACAGCCACCAGAATCGCAAAATCGCTTTCCTCGCACTCATCCCTCATACACTCCACAAACCGTCACCTTGACCGCAACCCACCAACAACTACGCAGAATCTGCTAATGTAACCATTCTTATCTAGCGCTTTTCCAGCTCAGGTGCGGCTCAAGGCGCTGACCGATGCAGGACCTTACTCGAAGCTGTCCGTGGTGCCCACATGTAGCATCAAGTGCCATGTCGAACTACCGCAACGCAATCGAACGGGGGCTTAATGTTATAAACAAAAGCCTTTAATATTATAGAACATTCGGTTTATCTATGGATTGCATTTACAGAGCTACGGACACTCCTTTATAAGACTAGGAGAGAAGGAGGGGGACCGGAGACTAAAATAAAAATAAAAAAAGTTTTAGACTTTTAATATATAATTACAATTTGGTTGACGTATAGGGAGTGCATTTAAATTTAAAAGTTCTGCCACTCCAGTTTAGGACTATGCAAGTTTGCGATACAGTGCTTTAGTTAGTTATTCATTGCTTACAGGGTCCAGCGGACTGCAAAGAGCCGAATCAGAACCACAAAATCAAGACCTCAGCTTCGCTGAACGAGGACTCACCCCTGATCCGTATAAAAGATCTGCTGAAACAATCCTAGTGGTAACACAGAAGGCACTCCACCAGCCAGTCACCTTACAATAAAGACATCCCACGCAGGGTACGCTGATTTATTGAACGCCCGTTTAAAAAAACCAAAATAGAATACTAACATCATTATAACATATCAACAAAAACACATACATATAAACTGCCTACATTGCCAAATAATAACATCATAGGAAGCCCCAGTGACCACCTGGCAGAAAGCGTCCAATATTCCCAAGCTGATCCAACAGACCTCACACACAAATGAGGAGATTTGTCTCAGAAGAGTTTTCAAGAAAAAAGGTAGGTGATTGGTCTAGTGAAGATAGTATAATAGATTGATAGAACAGAGTAGGAATGAGAAAGAAAAAAAGGAGAAAGACAGCGACAGTGGGAATTTAAAGCACGAAATTTCCAGAAAGTGGGGATAATATTTATTCTGAAACCCCCGGCACCCCCACGGGGGAAGATGCGCAAATACACTCTACACGGATTTAGTATGTATTAATAACACTGTATAATGGCTCTTACTTTTCAAGTGCCACGGAGACTATAAAGATTATTTAAATAATTAAGTTGCTCGTATAGTAATTATATGGAAGGGACTTTTAAATTTCGTCGACTTTTATTCTGCTTTAACAAACAAACAAACAAGATGAGATTCTCAGTCTGCTTTGAAGAAGAAAACATCAGCTTCTGACCAACAATTACGACTTTTCAGTAATGGATTTGTTGGTTTATAAGTCGTATGGTGCATATAGTCTGTAGATTGCATTGACTATTCTAGGGGGTGGGTGGTGGGGGGAGTTGTGTGTGTTGTTGTTGTTGTGGGTTTTTTTACACACACACACCCCCCCCCCCATCCCTCCTCTACTTCAACTTCCACTTCCAACCTCGTTCTCCCCACCCTTAATTTTAAGACGGTAAGATCCGTGACATGCGGGAGTCTTTAGTTCAGATGCACACGAAATAATTATCTTGTAGTTCTAGTTCTAGTTCCAGAAAAGTATTATAGCGGATGCACTCCACATAAAAAAACATACCTAATTAGATCTTGTCTGCTGATACATGCAACTCGTATTCAATTATCATCTTCCTTGGTTTTTTTTTTTTTTTGGTTTTGTTTTGACTTTGTTCTTGTTTTTGTTTTCTTTCTTTTCTTTTTTTAACTTTCTTTCTTCCTGTCTTCCTTCCTTTCTTTCTTTCTTTCTTTCTTTCTTGTTCTTCTTTAACAGTCTTTGAGTCTGTCTGTCTCTCTTTTTCTGTGTCTCTGTCTATTCCTTTGCATCTGTCAGTTATCTGTCTCTTTCTTCTGTCTCTCTCTCTTCTCTGACTGTCTGTGTGTCTGTCTGTCTCTGTTCTTGCTCTGTCTCTTCTCTGTCTCTGTTTCTCTTTCTCTCTGTGTCTCTTGTCTCCCTCTGTTTACCGCTGTCTCTGTCTTTGTCTCTCTCTCTCTCTCTCTCTCTCTCTCTCTCTCTCTCTCACATTCTGCACTCTCTCTCGCTCTCGCTCTCTCTCTCTCTCACACACACACACACACACACATACAAAATACACAGAGTTAGTAATTTAATTGTTACTATACGATTATACACTTCGGAGGAGGAAGTGGGGGGATTGGAGTATCCACTAAAAAAAAACATAACTTCTTATATGAGTTAGATCCTGTATCGGCCAGCGCCTAGAGTCTAGTCAAATACGGCGAGATAAGTGCGCTATAAAAATCTTCAATAATAATAATAATAATAATAATAATAATAATAATAATAATAATAATAATAATAATATTAATAATATTAATAATATTAATAATAATAATATGCTCTCTCGGGTGGTCAACAATGAGTATTGAAACGCAAACAGCTCTGTAGTTTTCCATGTTAAATATGAGAAATAACGTGGAGAACTTTTCCGTAGGTCCGATTGGTGATCCACCAGGCTTTTGTCCTTACAGCTCTTTAATCCTTCAATTCTAGGTCAAGGTTCCTTCCTCTCCTCCTTCCCATTCCCTCTTCCCCTCATCCCCCACTTTCAGTTCGGTGTTCCCTCAAGTTTTTTCACATTAATATCACCTTAAACCTATCATGTTCCTTCATGTCTGTATGCCAACAGGTCTATGTTTGCCAAAGATCTGTACATAAGGTATTGTTTCGTTGTTGCTGTTGTTGTTTGATGTTGTTTGATGTGTTTACTTTTATGAGCGTGTGTGCGCGTGCTTGTGTGCTGGTGTGTACTTTATTAGACGCTAAGTACTATGTGATCACAAACATAGATCTGGGAGTGTGTGTAGGGGAGGCAACAGACCGGTGGGAATTACAGACCTGGAGGAACATAGATCTGTTCTCCACGCTGTCTTACTAATATGAATGAACGTGGGTGGTTGGCTCGTCAGACCGCGCCATGCGATCAGCCCTGGATTTTACTTTTCCGAGGGTCTGGGACAGTTAAAACAGAAGGTTGATGTATTGACTACTTTGCGTTTATACCTTTGGGAAGCCGGAAAAGACACCTTGCTCGCCAACAGTAATATAAACATTCCATGCACGGTTCTCTTCAGCAGAAAGTTTCTTTTGATCAGAAGGCTTCCTTTTGTTCTTTGCAGCAGAAGACTTCGAGGTTCGATTCCTTAAAAGGCTTAGGTCAGCTTGTTAGGTCAGCTTGTTCTTATCAGCGGAAAATTCAATTCCGGTGCAATTTTTATTTATTTATTTATTTATTTTTTGGTCTTCATGTTCTAGTAGTTCGTCTTATTTTACATTTTTTGTCTCTGTTTCTTCTTCTCTCTCTCTGTATCTCTCTCTGTCTCTGTCTCTGTCTCTGTGTGTGTCTCTCTCTCTCTTTCTCTCTCTCTCTCTCTCTCTCTCTCTCTCTCTCTCTCTCTCTCGCTCTCTCTCCCTTTCCCTTCGCCCCCTCACCCTACTCCGCCAGAAACTTGACGTCCAGCGCTTACGTACATGTTAGCCTCGCGACGCTGTGGATTAGTCGCCGGTTTCCTATGGCGAAGGTCGCGGGTTCGATTCCCGCTATGAGCAAACGTACGTGACTTAGGCACGAGACTATTGAGGCCACCGAGGGTTTTCTCCGGGTACTCAGGTTTCATCCCTTCCTTCAATAATTGGAGTTGACGCAGTCAGTATAAAAAATTTGAAGAAAAAAATAAATATATTTTCGGTCTTCTAATAGCGATCTCCATGCCTTTACACCACGTGTTTTAATGATAGATGTGTGTTTGTTGTGTGTGTGCGAGTGGGTGAAACATGTGAGCGTGTATATGTTGGTACAGACCGCCGCGATTTGAACCTGATTGGTGATTTGGGGAAAACTGCCTATATAATATCCATTATTATTATTTTTTTTTTTTTTTGGGGGGGGGGGGGGGGGGGGGGGGGGGGTAGGGGTTATTATTATTATTATTATTATTATCATTATTATTATTATTATTATTATTATTATTATTATTATTATTATTATTATTATTATTATTATTATTAATATTCTTCTTCTTCTTCTTCTTCTTCTTCTTCTTCTTCTTCTTCTTCTTCTTCTTCTTCTTCTTATTATTATTATTATTATTATTATTATTATTATTATTATTATTAATTATTATTATTATTATTATTATTATTATTTAAATTAAACAACTGTAGTGCTGGTAGAGTATAAATTGGATCTCACGTTTGTTTGCCTCTTCGATCTGAATGTGTGTTCCCTCCCAATTTTTTTCTTTCTTGCAATTGACACCGATGGAATAGTACACTTTTTTTTTAAATTGTATTAAAGCGCTTATTGCTTACTATCAAACAAACTACCCAATTTATGTTCTTTGTTTCTTAGTGCAATTTGGGTGTATGACTTCGCGAAGAAAAAAACACACGCAAATATGCTGTCAAAGTACAAACCAATTACTGTTTTCTTTTTCTTCGACAGATGTACCTCGTCCAGCGCCAGTAAATTTTCAGCGGTAATACCCTACCGCTGCTTGACTAAAACAAACTCTGAACACTGTACCGAGGAAGGGGTGACCCAGGGGTCGCCAGAATGTGGGAAAGGATGTTTGGATGTAGATAAAGGTCCGTAGCCCTCTGACACTGCGTGGGAGTGTGGTGGCGCTGCCGTCAATGACGTGTCACCACGCCAGATGGCGTCATTTCCGTGTCACGTGGCATCTGTGGAATGCCACGCAGGGACGCCATATGCTTTCTTGTCTTTTGTGATTTCCTCTTTCCGTGTAATGGTCCCGACACGGCTTTGTGACCCCTATCTATAACCTTCCATAACCGTCCTCACTCCCCTTCCCCCGCCCCCCCCCCCTTACTGTATGGTTTATTTTCGGCAAAGTGGAACAACGTGTTAAAAGAGGCGGGAAGAATAAACAAAACTGTCAAGAGTGCTGAGGTTGTATCGTAAACGATTTTGCTAAGGTTAGTAATAAGAAGTGTGCAGCTTGCGATGAGGGTAGGATGGTGGTTGTTTGGGTTATGGGGAAGCTAATGATTGTGATGGTGATGGCGATGATGATCATGTTCACGATGAGGAGTATGAAAAGACAAATGAGGAATACGATAAGATACGACCGTCTTAAGATTCTCCTTTGGATGAGAGCTAGAGCGCAAACCGAAGTCTAGTCTGTGCCCGCACGCACTACATCGTACGGACTTTAAAGATCCTGACGCTCAAGTCCTAGATGGATGAGTGTCGGCGACGGTGGTCTGCGAGGCATGGTGGTCTATTAATGGTAGTGCTTTGGCTTGCGGATCTGAAGGTCCCGGGTTCGAGTCCTGTCCGGGCCATTGTGTTGTGTCCCTGGGAAAGACACTTTACTCCCGTTTCCTACTCCTTCGGATGAGAGCATAAACCGAGGTCTAATCTGTGTGTCGCATACATTCCACCATAACGGACTTTAAAGATCCTGACGGGTGAGTGCCGGTAGCAAGAACACACCCAGCATGCACTTGGTTCTTCTAACCCATCCCTGGCTGGCCAGGATGGTGCTCAGTTGTCCGGAGGTCAGACCATGCGCCCAAAGGCTGCGGGTGGGCGTCTCGGGCGGTTTGAGTTAGATCCTGTATCGGCAAGCGCCTAGAGTCTGGTCAAGTACGGCGAGATAAGTGCGCTATAAAAATCCTCAATAATAATAATAATAATAATAATAATAATAATAATAATAATAATAATAATAATAATAATAATAAGTACACCCAGCAAGTCGCTAGATCTCTTCTCCACCGTGCCCGGTCGTCTAGGATTGGGCTCAGTTGTGTGGGCGTCAGAAGAGGCGCATAAAAGCTACCTGTGGGCGTCTCGGGCAACTTCAGTTAAATCCTGTATCTCGCCAGCGCCTTGAGCAAGTTCTGGGCTTTAAAAAAAAGCGCTATATAAGGACAATTACAATAAAGTAGCACACTAGTTGTGCAGCTCTCTCCCAGTCCATCTTTGGTTGGCCCCACCCCCCAACTTCTCCTCCCTGCTTCACCCCCCACCCACCCCCACACACACTTTTTCCTCTCGCCTACTTTTTTCTCCTCCCGCTCCTCCATCAACACTACCATAATCAGCCCCACTTGCTCATCTAGACACCACAGCATCTTATACCCTTACCCATGCACAACCCCATCTTCCCCCACAATCTTCCAGCCACCCATCCATGCCCCACCCACATCCGAGAACGGGAAAAAAGTGTTAAAAGATGTAATAATTATGTAATGTTGCATCGAACTCTTCGGAAGTTTTCCTTTCCCGCATATGGGATTGATTGGATTGAGCATCTGTCAAATCACCTGAAGAAAATTCTGCCCCCAAACTCAAACCAACAGGCAATAAGCTGCGGGGCTCTAGCGTAACAGTTTAAGGATCAGACTGTCAGTAGACATGTCAATCCTATCCCGTTCTTAAAGCAACGCGCCGACGCCATGGCAATTGGATTAAGAAACTTAAGACGTGATGAACAAAAAATGTTGCTCGGTTTTGTACTCCAAAGAATCCAAGGGCATGTTGTCTTGTCACATCTGTATTAGTTTTATCATCGCTTACATTATAAATACGGTATATTACGAAATAAGCAAAAAATTACAAAAAAAGGTTACTTACGTTCACGTGGGTGTGGGCGATGCACGTGTAACCAATGCGATTCTCTCTCTCTCTCTCTCTCTCTCTCTCTCTCTTCTCTCTCTCTCTCTCTCTCTCACTCTCTCACTCAAAACTTATATTCCTTTTTTGTAACCAGAATTTGTTGTAAAACACTAAAAAAAAAAAAAAACTAAAGACGAGTTGATGAACTAGATGGTAAAATATTAAAACTGCTCCGCTTAATACTCAAACCTGAAAACACACACACACACACACACACACGCACACACTTTTGTTTCTCTGCGCATATTTCACGATCATCAACAATCGTGACTAAACCACATCAATGTCGTTTCAAAGGGTAACACTCATTTAAGCTTTGCTTTTGTGTGCCCTTTATGTTCTCCATGCCTGGTTTACTTGTTTCGTGAATAAAATTCTGTTTAAACCAATGTCGTTTTTTAAAAATTTTAACCACACCAATAACAACAACAACAACAACAACAACAACAACAACAACAACAACAACAACAACAACAAGAACAAGAAATATTCCACTCTTCAAACATATTTGCTCATTTTGACAACTTCATGACTCCTAATTGTGTTATAAGTTAGAATATTTTAAGTGAATTGCATTGGAATCCATTATGTTGGTCGTTTGCTGTTATTATTTTATATGTTTGACGAGAAAAAGGTAAATGGGTTTGGGAAGTGTGGCTTGGAACAGCTGGGAAAACATTTTCTGACGCTTGTAATTGCATGGAAGCCAAAGTCAGTATTTTTATGTAATGGACTGCTTTTGCAGTTATTATAGTGTCTTCGCGAGTCTGCTTGTAGCACAATGTCATTTGCCAAAGACGGAACATGAGCGTTCGATGCATGTGGAAGGGTGAACTACGTGAGCTCATTTCGGCTTGAATAGTTCATAATTTGTTCTCTTCAACGAATTTAAAGGATTTGGAATGGACTTCGACAGATAGGCTTGCGTGATGGCGACGAAATGTTTGAGTTCGCCACAGGATAGAATGGTTCGTTAATTAAAGCATCGTCTACCTCGGAAACCAATTTGGAAGGAGGCACGGCTATTATACGTTGGATGCAATCACAGAACAATGCCCCCTAAAAATGAAACAAGTGCGCAAAACACGCCAGTCCACCTAGCTATGAATAGGTACCTGGCTCCGTTTGGAACCGGATAAGTGAAGTCAGCGAGGAAAAGGAGATGGGCAGCGGAGGAGAAGTTGGCGCAGAGCAATGGGCCAAAATATTAAAATTATTTCCCTTGAATATGCAAATGTTCAGCCGATAGGTGCGCCAATGGTCGCGTACTTCCATGTTCAGGTCGTGGATCAAAATCTACAGTTTTAAGTCTTTTTTGATGTCGGTATATATCTTCAGCTTTCATAGGCGACCCCAAATGTTTTTTTGCTTAGTAAAATGTTTGGAGTGATTATGTACATGTTGTCAGTACTACAAACGATTTATTTTGTGAAAAGTCTGTCAGGCCGAGCAAGACACATCTTACATGCTTACAGTGTGCAGAAGGCCCCATGCCTGCAGCGCATTCACACTGACATTCCAAAACTGTTTCTTTTTCTGTCAAAGAAATGTCAACTTTGTACATAAGACCAGTTTTCATTTCAGCCCGAACTTCAGCATGAATGTAAGTAACTGATGACTGGATGCAAGCTCTAACATAATTGAAATATTTGTTCTGGTATAAATCTTTAGCTTTTTTGTCTATATCTTTGCTCATGGGATTCAAAAAGGCTGCAACCTGCTCTGTGCTGATGTTAGGTATATGTACTTCTATATGCAAGTCTTTGTAGTTAGTGATAGGTGGTAACTCCATTTTGAACTCCGGTGTTGCTATGTCTCCTTTGCCAAAGTTGTCATTTCGATCATACGACTCAAGTCTGAAATCATACATAATATTTTTTTAGATAGTCTAGTCATATAATATATATTAATAATAACAAATTTTTATAGAGTTTGGTACTCCAGCAGATGGCGTGACGTTGTTGTTGTTTGTAGATTATAGTCACACGACACTTTCGCATATAGGTGTCTACTGGACCGATTAATACTGACACCAGCGGGCCAGTTGTTGGTAAAGGGGAAAATAATATGAACACACGTTGACCAATCCGGGATTCGAACCAGCGACCTTTCGGTTACTAGCAAGACGCTCTTACCAACTGAGCTACCCGGCCCCACATGGCGTGACGCAACACGGTGTACAGTTATTACAAGGGGCTCGATCACGTAGGCCTATTTACTACCGGAAGTACGCTACCCTAGGCGCACTCTATCGGATTGTCTTGAGTTTTTTGGCTCATTGGAGGTCCCAAGTGCCTCTCTCCCCAACAACTATTACCCGAACACTGTTGTTACCTTTACATTTTTTTACGGCATGATTATAATATTACGATGAAAACTACGCTACTTGGTTGGTCTTTATCCATTAACCCAATCGGAAAAATGGACAGAAAATACATCTCGAAACATGGAAAGAACAACCAAACATTACACTAGCAATGTCAATTCTATTCAAAGGTTTCTTAAATTTTCTTGTGTTTCTGGAAGCTTTTGATAGGTTTTAAGGAAAGCATTCGGGTTTTGTTGTCGTTGTTGTTATTGATATTGTTGCTGAACAGCATCTATTTTCTCACTGTGCTGATCTTCTCTACGTTCACACTGCATAGCTGAGACTAGCCGAGGCTTAACGTTCGCCTCTACAAAATGCCTGTCTCAGCTACGCAGAGTGCCCTCCGTCGTGTATAGGACAAATCGACCAGACTAAGAAGTTTTCTCATTTCTTTGGGTGCAGATACTTTGCGTTTTCTCACTGTGCGAATCATCAGTGCACCGCTTTAATAGAGACGACTCTACGAGAATTGTTTTGCCATGTCTGGATGACTTTCGTTCGAAACTTGAGCAAGATTCTTGTCGAAGTTAGAAAAGTTCGTTTGTTAGAGAAGTTCGTTAGAGAAGTTTCCCCAAGGGTATTCCATATCAGCGGAAACTCGAAGAATTCCTATTACAAATTATAACTGCACACAGATTCGAACTCTGAGCACCTTCTGTGGCATTTACGGGTTGCTCGCTCGTCTGACTGCTTTGGCTCGAAGATGTTTTTTTTGTGCCTTGGGTCGTGTCAGTTTGGCGGTATTTGTAGTTCTTGATTTGAGTTTTGCTTTGACTCCAATCAAAGGTTCGGGTTTCGGGCGGGCGAAACACAACAGCGAAAGCGAAGATAATTGAAATAAAACAGATAATGCAGCGTGACAGGACATGGACGAAAAAATAGCCAAGAACACTTATGAGAAGTAGTGACAATAAAAATGACAGGAATGTTATTTATGTTTGTTTTTATTTTGATGTTTTGGGGAAGAAGTGAAGTGGAGGAGAGCGGGGGGAATTAAGTAATCAAGATAATGTGAAGCTGTAACTTTTTTCCTATCCTATCCTATCCCGTAACTCAAAGGTCGTTTGGGCACCACAGATGATCGTTTAACTAGCGTACTCCATCTTTGTCTGTTCTCAGCAACCCTCGATCATGGCTTCGTTCAGTGTCAAACCAGTCCATTCTCGAATGTTGTCCTCCCACTACTTTTTCTGTCTCCCTCTTCTTCTGCCTCCTTGCACCGTGCCTTGCTGGATGGTTTTTGCAAGGCCTGGTTCTGTATGGGATATCAATCACTTACACACACCCTCTGCCTCTGCCTCAACCCACACACACACGCGCACGCACACCCACACACACCCTCAACACACACACACTCACTCAACCCACGCACACACAGAGGCACAGGCACACACACTCTCACACTCAACCTCCCCCCACCCACACACACACGCACACACGCTCACTCAACCCACACTACACATCCTCCCTATCTGTCAGTCCAGCACTCAAGCAGTTAACAACTTCCAGATCTTGCCCGCTTTAACGCCTGTTCCACGAGAGCATGTCCAGCGGGGGACTGTTTGGACTGTACAAAGATGTACTGCGAAACCATGGCTTCGCTTCCTCTCCCACGGTGCCAGAGTTATGTTAGTATTAGGAGGCCAGCTGACAGGCGTCTTTTTAAAAATACGATGCGAAACGGTCCCTATCCAGAAAGTCTTGTACATTTGTAGCGCGTCCAGTAGCATAATGAATGACTTACAGCCAATACACGTTTGAATATAATTATTATGGACGCTGTAATAAAGTGAGCGATCTAGCTAAAAGACTAGTTCGTGTGCATTCGGCGCGCGACTTCATCTAGTCATCGGACGCGGCTATCTGAAATAGTTTGAAGTATCTCTACTTCATACACGCTCCAATAAGCTTTCTTTTTAGTTTGAACGCAGATTTATTAACATTTTATTTAAAGGTAACCCAAAACACTG
The DNA here is from genome assembly GCA_036898135.1 of Oncomelania hupensis. Classification (NCBI taxonomy): domain Eukaryota; kingdom Metazoa; phylum Mollusca; class Gastropoda; order Littorinimorpha; family Pomatiopsidae; genus Oncomelania; species Oncomelania hupensis. The sequence continues at coordinate 60,356,636 of CM072513.1, forward strand.
CCCCAAACTTTCAGTGTAATTAGTAAAGCCCTCCAGATACACTTGCAGACACTCATCTTTATACCAAGGATTAATTAATACTAATAAGACTCAGTCACTGAGCTATTTGAAGAAACAACTAGACCTGATGTCCCAAATGAAGATTCCTAATATGAATAATATTGGGTTTTGAATTCAACGTTATAGAATTTCTTGATGGCAATACTCACGTCTACAATAGAATTTCAGACTATTCGGATATAGTAAGTCAATATTCTTAAGGACCACTTGCAGTTAGTTGCAGACACCCACCCGTCTTTATAAAGAGGAGCTTGCCGCTGGTTCCCAGAATCTTGATGGCGGGTATCGCCCATAACAAACTGCCGTGGTATGTTTAACGACTGCACGCTTTGGTGGCGATTGTTTGACACCACAACTGCATGTCTACTTTTTCTTCTGCCTCCCTCCCTCCATCCCTCCCCCTTCTCCAGCCTCCTCTCTTTTCCATCCTCCAACCCCAATCCACCCTACTCTCTCTCTCCTTTTCCTCCGTGGCCATCATCCATCCTTTCCTCTTTACCCACTCCAGCACCTTTCACCTTTTGGTCTTCACTACTACACCTTATTATTTTACTAATAATAATTGTTTTGCTCTTCTTGTTATTAGTCTTTATTCAGGCCACGTCATGTTCTGCTATTCTTCTTCTCCCCCCCCCTCACCAACCCCGACCCTCTCCCCCCCCCCCTCCCTTTCGTCATCGTCAGCAGCAGCAGTATAGGCATCATCATCATCACCATCATCATCACCACCATCAATATCATCATCACCATCATCATCACCATCATCATCATAACCACCATCATCATCATCTCCTTCATCACCATCATCATCATTATCAGCATCAGCAACGCCACCAGCCAAAGTAACAAACAATAAGTTCCAAGGGATTGAAAAATGGTTTCCCACATTACTTGGTTCGCTCACTCCTGGTGTACACCTGCATATTTTCAATCGAGGTTGAAAAAAAAAAGAACACGGGCGTGCGCTAAGTCACCGTAAGTTTTGTAACTGTCAGAATCTTCCCATGACGGAGTCACAAAGAACAGGGCCGGATCCAGGGGGGGGGGGTTACCTGGGTTCCGGAACCCCCCCTCCAAAGTAAAAAAAATAAATTTATTTAATGCAAAGAGTTTCAATTTTAAAAAAAATGTTTTTAAAACATTGCAGTTTTTAGTCATTTTTGGTCCAAGGTACAAAGAGTTATTTATAGACAATTCAACGGAAATCCATTTCAAGGGATCCGTTGAAACGTCCAAAGCGTTTTCCCGTTGAAACGACCAATTAACCCAACCCCTAAGCCTAAATTAGTAAATGCAGCCATATTTTCCTGTTCTGGCCGCAAGCCTCTTCCAGCACCTTCACCTTGATACTGCCCTAATCCCCAAAAACGACTTTTTAGAAATATTAATTAAGATGCTAAGTTGATAATTATGAACACAGCGTTCGTTGCCTGGTTTGGTGAAGTTAGCAAAATGGCAAATGCTTTGACAACTGATGTTATTGTTCCTCGTCAAGCATCCCGACAGACTCTCCGTGACAACCAACCTGCGGCCACTCCAGAAGAATATTTCAAGATTAGCGTTGCCATTCCTTTCTTGGAACACCTGTCAACCGAATTGGACTCGAGGTTCAAAAATGCTGACCTAGCAGTTGATGGTTTCTGTCTGGTGCCAAGCACTTTAATAGACAACCAGGATGGTTTCATGCAGGTTCCAGAAGGGGTGAAGACACTGGCAATGTTGTGGGAGTCTGGCCTACCAGACAACGCTACCCTTGATGCAGAATACCAACGGTGGGTTTGCAAATGGCGACGTGCTGCTGAGAATGCGACAGCTATCATCCCATCCAGGGCATCAGAAGCACTGAAACATTGTGACAAGGATTGTTATCCCAACGTGTTCATCATGCTAAAGAACCGTTGCACCCTGCCTGTCACTACTGCCGAGTGTGAGCGTTCAAACAGTCAGTTGCGCAACCTGAAAAACTACCTGTGCTCCACAATGGGGCAACAGAGGCTCAATGGACTTGCTTGGATGTTGATATTGACTTCAAAGAGGCAGTGAACTGTTTTGCAGGAAGATACAATTCACAAATGGTACTAATGCCGAGGAACCTAGTGCAGCAAGACTGGAAATGAAAGCAGGGCTGTGCTGTTCTTCATAAACTACGAGTAAAGCTTTATACCGTTACCGATCGACAAAAAGTAGTGAATAATAATAGTATACAAAACATCTCTGCTGATAAATAAATGTTTGTGTGTGTGTTGTTGTGTTTTTTAAGGGAGGGGCAGAGGATTATTTTTGTACCCTAGAGTTTGTCAGTTCAATTGTTAAAAAAGCTCAAAGTCCCAGACCATCACAAATGGCTTTTTCAAGGTTCAGATTGCACCAGATTGCACCATTTTGCATCCTTGAAAAAAAAATTCCCGGGGGGGGGGGGGGGGGGGGGCATGCCCCCGGACCCCCCTAGAAGGCTCGGCGCTTCGCGCCTTCGCTGAATCTGTAACCCTCCCTTCGACTTTTCCCAGGTCCGGCCCTGAAGAAAATTAAATTATTCTCAAAGTGATTGTGAAGCATTTTTTTTTTCAAAGTTGTAAGCCTACCATACATAGTACGATTATAAAAGATTTTATTTCATAAATCTGAAATGTGAGTGCGAAGCCAATTTTTTTTAAACATGTACAATGGTACGATTATAATAAGAGTTTCATAATCCACATTGTTGCGGTGAAAGCTCTCGATAAGCGTATTAAAAATAAGTTTGCTGCCAGTCTCGTGCGGGCGTTGGCCGAGATTACAGTCGAAACTCTCAAAAAAGCTGTGACGATAGTGGGGATAATAACAAAAACAGGCGCTGTCTTAGTTGGCCTACTTAAGGCCCAGTCAAACCTACTGATTAAAAACAATTAAGTCCCCTATACGCTTATGTGTCCGGGGACGGTAATCTACATACTGAACTGTACTGATTAAATCTTACTATTTGTTCAATGCGATTTAGTCCCAGGACAGATCGAACGAATCTGAATCTGAAAGTATACACTGTGCTATCAAAACTGATATTTCCAAAAAGCTTATGATAGAAAGAGAGGGAACTTGGTACAGAACCGCGAGACGAAATGTACGAGTTATGCTCCCTTGTCGACATGCTGAAAATGGCTCGTGGCAGAAAGTCAAAAGGCGACCGAGTGAAAAAGGGCGGTGACTTTTGCACAGCTATCAATTGCCATAATGCCAGATACAAGAAAAGTTGTGTTGGCAAGTCCGTTTTCAAATTTCTAAGAGACAAAGAAAGGTAAATTGCAATTGAAAAACTTCATTTTTTTGTGTTTATGTAGGCCTAAACTAAGACCGCTGCAGTGTTGTTAGTGTTAAAACAATCGGAGAGCGGCTTGAATGATTCATGTTATACCTATGTGCTAAATCCAAAACAGTTTGCTTGCTGACGGTTTACGTTCAACAGGTCGCTCACTGTTTACGTTATTGCTAGGTTGTTTGACTATATTTGTGCTTATATTTCAAAAGTAGATGTCAGATTGGCAGTTTGGCTTCGTCAAACTGCTTATGTTAACAAGTTAAATTAGACTAAGTCTGTTTTCTCCTCGTGATCAAATACTGTGCAAGATAACCCCTTACCCAGGCACAAAAATGGTCCTTGATTTGTAATCCCTTTTCGTTTGAGTGTAAACGGGAAAAAAATGTAATGTAGACACTCAGTCCTTATTCTGATCTGTGAATTTCTGCGCATTAGATCTATATTGCGTGGAATGTTGTAGTCTAGCCAGTAGGTTCTGATTGTTCTGTCTGATTAATTAATTATTTTCCATGAAGTGACTGATGTTATTAAGCCAGTGATGTGGGAGGTGAGAGGGTTGGGGGGTAGGGGGACACCTGATATAAATTAAATTCACACTATTAGTGAAACATTTTGTTATTGTGCTTTATTGTGATTAATTGATTGAATGACAGAGCTCTCTCTCTCTCTCTCTCTCTCTCTCTCTCTCTCTCTCTCTCTCTCTCCCTCTCTCTCTCTGTCACGATTACGGATTTACAGTTTCGGATAAATGAAACAGTCTGTCATGCATATTTTAATTTTAAAATATCTGTCGTTGATTAAAAAATAATAAATTCCAGGGCAGAAAACGAACCTATGACATACATAAGCAGCATAAAAGCACCTAATAAATGTCAATAAGTAAACATAAACAAAAACAAACAAAAAAAAGACAGCAGTAGCGGAATGTTAATAATAATGATGGTTAAAAGTTTGGTTTTTGCAAACGTTGCCATAAAAATGTTCTTTTGCAATGGCATAGGCTCAATAAGTTACCACGCACAGATCATTCATATAGCAGATGGTGAAATATAGCCAGCCCGAGCAAAGGGAAATAATTCGTGAGAGCGTCTCGCATTTTTGTATAGGACATGATGGAAGTTCCCTCTCTTTCCGTAATAAGCTCTTTGATATTTCTACAGTGTTGCGCGCAGGGAGCAAGAAAAAAACTGTAAAAAGAAGGAAGCAACTCAATCGATAGAGGGTGGTAAGGGAGTTAAACAAAACAAAACAAAACAACACACATACACACACACACACACACACACACACACAAATCCTAACAGGTTTCATGATTCTAGCTAAGCCAATCTGGCTACCGTGGCTGTCCCCTGAGCTAGGCCCCGACCAGCACAGCCTCAGCCTTCATCACCACTACTTTCTGAAGGATGTAAAAATAAGCTAGAATGGGAGGGACTTTAGCCCCTGCTTGAAAGATGCCAAGCTGGGGGCCTCGGCTACTACTGCCGGTAAAGAGTTCCACACTGGAATTGTTCTGGGGAAAAAGCTGAATTTAAAGGAGTTGGTTTTGGTTGTCAGCTGACGGAATTTAAATTTGTGATTGGAACGGGTTCTAGAGGGCATGAGGGTCAGGTAGGGTGAAGCTGGAATGTCGACAAGGTTGTTGACCACTTTGTAGAGCATAGTCAGCTGAATCTTCTGTCGTCTGGACTCCAAGGTCTCCCACCCAAGGTCTTCAAGCATGGATGTTACGCTGCTTGTGTTGTGGTAGCGGTTGGTGGCATACCGTGCTGCACGCCGTTGGACCATCTCGATCTTATGTACCTGGTCTTCTTGGTGGGGGTTCCATACGGAGCAACAGTACTCTAGGTGGGGACGCACAAGTGTGTTGTAGGCGTTGGTCTTGGTTTGCTGGTTGCGTGTCTTTACATTCCTTCAGAGGAAGCCAAGGACACTGCTAGCCTTCTTTGCTGTTTGGTCGACGTGATGTTTCCAGCTGAGGTCTGAGGAGATGGTCACACCCAGATATTTGGAAGATGATGTCCGCTCCAAGAGATGCCCTTTCAGCTTATATCTGTGGGTCTTGGGTGATTTAGATCTGGTGACGGTGAGTATGGAACACTTCTCCGAGTGGAATTCCATGCCCCAGGTCTTCTCCCACTTGGCTAGCTCGTTGAGGTCGTCCTGTAGAGTAATACAAGCAACCGGCCTCACGCTAAAATTAATTCCACACAACAGGGACGAAAGTTGGTTTTCGCTGCGGCTCGCTCATAGGCTTTGTTCCTGTAGTCCTCTCCCTTATCAAGTTAAGTGGTGTTTCACCCGTCCCCTATACGCTTATGTGTCCGGGGACGTTAATCTATTTTAACTAACTAACTAATTATCAAGTTGTCTAGTCCCCTATACGCATTGTGTCCGGGGACGTTAATCTACACACTGAACTGAACTGAACTCTCCCTTGGGGAGGGGGAGGGGGGTCGGTTAGCTCAGTTAGTAGAGCGTCGTATTAGCAACCGAAAGGTACCTGATTCGAATCCCGGTTGGCCAACGTGTGAGCATATTATTTTTCCCTAGCCTTACCATCAACTGGTTCGCTGGTGTCAGAATAATGTGACCAGTAGTCGCCTATTCGGTGTCGTGTGACTATAACCTACAGTTACATTAGTTACTCTCCCTTGTTGCTACCTACATGTTGTGAAAGCTATGGTCAACAGTTCGAGTTAGAGCAGTTCGAAGGTGAGAGAAGGTTGTTTGCCATATTTAGCTTTTTTAGTAGCAGATGAGGAGGGAATTCGACAGAGGAGACGACAGAGACGATGGTTAATACGGCCATTTCTTGGGAGGTACCCTATATGCCACGGGACCTATATGCCACGGGACCTATATGCCACAGGCCCTATATGCCACGGGACCTATATGCCACGGGCCCTATATGCCACAGGCCCTATATGCTCTGTTGTTTGTCCTCTGATCCATGTCCCTGTCTGAAACTGACCAGGTCACTGGTGAGAAGAGAGCCTGTGGCCCAAGGTAGGTGCGTCTGAAGTAGGTGATGAAGTCGTCAAGACGTGGGTAGGCCTTAGAAGTCACCTGGTGCTGTTCTGCTGGAGCAAGCGGTTGAAAGTCAACCTCAGGACTGCACGTGGAATGTATCCAATGGCGAAAATCTTGCGAAGAAAGTTGGCCAGTTCGTTCCTTCTCCGATATTCACCTGCCAGTCCTACTTCCTGGACCTTCCTGAAGAGGCTCTGAGTGAAATGGAAATAGCATCCTTGTACCTGTGCATGTGGCAGCTCTGTTTCAATACTTGTCCAAAGCGCCCGCTCAAAATCGCAAACAACGTGTGTAGGGTGCCAGTTGTGGTGTGCTTTTTCCCGGACAGCTCTTTTCACGCTTTGGAGGACTTGGCGGTACTGACCTATGCCTCTCCGTGACATCAGAGCATACACAAGAGGCACAACATGACCCTGAAACAGCCCTAGAATGGTGAAAACTTGCTTATACGGTCTTGGGCAGCAGCGAAAGGTGGCATCCATGTACAGCAATCGGCATCTTTGGAGTGTTTCAATGTTCTCGTCTGTTGCAAACACAGCGATCTCCCAATCTGCATCGATATGCAGTAGGAACTGTTGCTGTTCGCAAGTCTCCCCCCACGCACCATTGATGTTGACCTCATTCACATTTCTCGGAACGGGTGGCACTTCTGTGGCCCTGGCACGTTGCATGACTGATCTCACTGAAACAAATGAAATTCCTTGCCTACCACGTCGCATTTCGGTGTCAAATACACGCTTGATTGGTCTGGTTGGATCTTGCTTGGCTTCTTCAGCCATTCGCAGTCTAGTTTCAGCACGTTGCACAATATCATCGTCTGCTGCATGTTTATGCCTCTGAATCCGACCACGGTTTTGCACAAGGATCTCTGGCTCATCTTCATTCAGATCAAACACGTTTGTCTTTATTCTAACTGTACAAAAACTGCGACGCGAGCATTGCCAAGTAATGATGTTGTTTCTGGTCACCTGTTTATGATATCGGTACCCATCTACAACAATGATTTTCCCCCGCGGTTGCTGCGCATGATTTTACACACCATTTTTCTTTGCTACTAACAGCCTAAAACGCACCTATTAAATTGGTTTAGCGAAAGATATGAAATGGATGCGGACGTTAGTGACAAAAGCCCCATTTTTTTTTAATAAGGTGTTCTACATACAACATACTTCATTTTCATTCTTGGCTCCTCGCAGCTATGACTGGTTCAGCCCTAATAGGCCAAAATGTAGGGTTACTTATAATTATTGGACTCATATGGAAATGCTATGAGATGCTACATTTGCCCAACAGTAGCAATTTTGTAAACACTATAACAAAAAAGTAGTTAGCTACATTTTCACTACTCTTGGGGAAAAAAAAGTAGCTCACTATATTTTCGCTACTTTTTTTTAGAAACTGTAGCCGCTATTTCATCAATAGACGCTATTTTTTCGCTCCTTTCTCGCTATTTTGCATAAAGCACCAAAGCTTAAAATATGGCAAGTTCTAGAATTAAGATACGGCAAGTTCAAGAATTAATTTTAAAGGGGAAAATAACGGGGGGAAAAGCGTTTCAGAACAGATTAGTAATGAAACACAAACTTGAAATCAAGCAAGTCTTAAAACTCATAAATCAACCTTGTCTGAGTGAAGGATAAAAAGATGGAATGAAATTGTAATAAGTAAATGAAAAAGTAACAATTAATATTTAGTTTTAAAAAAAGAGGAAAAGGAAAAGAATTAAGAAGAAAAAGAAGAGGAGAAAGATAGAATAAGAAGCAGAAGAAGGAAAACATAGAAGAAGAAGTTGTATGCCCTTTTCAAATTCAAATGAGAATATAATACTAGTAACAACAACACAACAGCAACAACAACAATAACAACAATAACAGCACGTGGCATATAGGGCCTGTGGCATATAGGTTCCGTGGCATATAGGTCCCGTGGCATATAGAACCCGTGGCATATAGAACCCTACCCCATTTTTTCAGTCGCAATGTCAAGGACGCACAGCACGTTCTGACTGGTCCGAACTTATGAATTTATCGCAGGAATTAAAACATGTCCTATCCTCTGAATCTACGATGGATTCGCATGAGATTTTATTATAAGCTTGTTGTATAACTTATTGCAGCGTGTGACGAGGTAAATCTTATGAGAATTGGTAGGTCTGAGTGTGGCAAGGGAATTCATAAATACGGATAACCACATTGGTTATCATTGTTGTTTTATGGCGTTTTGGTTGAAATTTGCAATCGCGTTAAAAATACCGTAGAATATAGTAAGGGCTGTGTCTAAATGTAAGTGCCTGTGTCCTCCAATCCCTATGACGTTTTGCAAGGTCATATAACATATGTACAGATTATAATCGACTTATTTTGTGTGTGCGTGCGTGTGGGTGTGTTTGTGTGTGTGTGTGTGTGTGTGCGTGTGTTACGTTGAAACGCGAAGGATAGTATGTCTAAAACGCGCACGATAGATCTAATCGTTTCGATTTGCAAAGTATTCAATAATAGAGTTTATTTACCTTTGATTTGAGTTTGCGTTGTGGTTAGAGGAAGCTTTGTATAACGTTGATAATTTTAGTTGGTCGATATTATTGGAGAATTCTCTAGATTTGCATGTTTACTGTCAATAGAAGCTTCGCGAGAGGGCGTAGAAATTTTGAGAACATGCTTGGACAGAAAGGAAAGATGTATGACGTAAGACAGTGATGATGAAGTCTAAAGCGATTGCTAAATTGCGTCATACTCGATCGTTCCACCGTGTTCTGGACTAGAGAAAAACTATATATTCGATGCTCTGTGTGTTGTTGGGAGTTGAGTTGAGTTGAGAATTGTATGCAGATGTTGATGTGTGCTGAATAAAAGTGGAAAATTTCATACGAAGACTCAGTGACTGAACGGGTTGAGTGGATAATCGAATCCGAGCTTACACTCATCAGGAGCATTCACACATTGGGGCTGAATCTACTACTGATTGAAAACACCACCATCAAACGGAGTGTAACAGCGTGTGTGTTTTAAGAACGCTCGGACAGGACGTTAAGATTCCATCACCAGTCACAAAAAGTTATTACCATATAGGCAAATATAGTAAATCGAATTACTTTTCTTTTACTTATTTTTTTCCTATATTTTTTATGATGGGGAGGGAAGGGGTAGGGGGCGAGGGGATTTGCAATTTCGTCTAGACTTCAAACTCACTTTAACATCAAGCTGGGCTGCGGCAGCGCGTCGCTTTTCTCATCCGACAGCAGATCTGGCAAGGCTGACATCACTTATTCTTTTCTCCCCACAAACGAGGAATCCACGCTTGATTCAAAAGATTTCAAAATTTGAAATGAACAGACACACATGCCTGTCTTAAGTGAGTTACACTCAGTCGCCAATTCTGCGCAGAGGAAAACTGTTCCACTTTAAACGAGCTCGCATACTTCCACTTCAATACCTATTTGTTTTTGTTTATCACCGCTATTTTTTCCCTTTTGATGAAATACTAACTTCTTGGATACCTCAAATGCATCTTTTTAATCATTTCAAAAGTCCCGAGGGTAGGACCAGAGGAGGGGGAAGTGGGATGTGGACAGCGTTTTCCACGTTTTACCATGCGCATCCTAAAATTGTGGAGTTATTTCTTCCTCATGGCAGAGTATCCACAGTATCCTGAAGAAGACGTTTTGATCTTCTGCGTTTCTTGTTTGTTGGATAAGAAAACATTCGTTATGTTAAAAGGGATCATGGCGAGAGGTGTTAAGGATGTCCCGTTTCTAGGGCTAGATTTTTTTTACATTGATGATTAATATCTTGACTGTCGTTCTGCTCCCCTAGCTCTGCAAGACATGTTCATCGCAGAAGTCTTATATGACCGCTTACTAGCGCCAACACCGTTACCACTATGACGAGATAATTGAAATTAACACTTGTTCTGTGTAATTTACAGAGATACCGGTAATCCACAGTGTCAACTAAATAATTATCAGTATTTGCCACGCCTTTATAGCGCCAAATCCTGATAATTTACGAATATAATGAAATAATTACAAATATCATGGGATAATTACAATTATCAATGGATAATTACAATTATCATTGAAAAATTACAAATATCTTCGCGTGATCATGTTTAATTTTCAGTTTTGGCACTAGCACTGGCACTGGAAATGCGCCCAAACCAAAAATAGTATTTTCACTTGATAATTACAATGTTTTATGTGTTAATTGTAAAATATGTTGTTGATATTTGTAATTATCCCATGATAAGTGTAATTATGAGGTTTTGGCGCTAGTAAGCCGTCATATATATGAATTACACAGAATACGTGTTAATTACCATTATCACTGATAACTGGTAATTTAAGTTTTGGCGAAAATAAGCCTCCTAAGCAGGAATTAAGTATGATCACGTACAAATTGTAAATAGCAAGTGAAAATTGTAATTTTTATGTGATAATTAAAATTTTTGGTTTTAGCGCATTTCCTTGCGGATTGCTAGAGCCAGAACTGAAAATTAAACAGGATCACGCAAAGATATTTGTAATTTTTCAATGATAATTGTAATTATTCCTTGATAATTGTAACTATCTTATGATAATTGTAATTATCCTATGATAACTGTAATTATCCTATGATAATTGTAATTATCCCTATGATAATTGTAATTATCTCATGTTATTTGTAAGTATCAGGTTTTGGCGCTAGTAGGCCGTCATAGTCTTATGCTGCTGGAAAGGGAAGCGATCCCATACAAATAGTAACTAAGCTAGTTGTTGCTTAGCTTAGAAGAAAATTCATCATCGTGTTTTGTCTCTGCTCGTTTTCCTTCAAAATGCGAGCCGAAACAAGAATGGTATGCGACCCTTGGTTCACTGTTCCCAAAGAAAACAAAGCTTCGAGAGAGTTTCCCATGACGACAGAGCAAGCACTGAAGTCTTCGTCATTCACACATTGCACACTTGAGTCATACTGAGTGTCAGGGATCTTTATCTTGCTGTCTGTTGTTGTATCAGTACCTTAAGACTCAACAGACTGCTCTATCCAGTGTGTAATAACACTTGATTATCACCGAGGAGTTGAAACCACAGACTTTAACTCATGTTGTGTTAGGCGCCGCTGTGCCGTGTCATTTTCCTTTGTCAAAATGAAATGAATTTTTCTTATATCATATATATCGCTTTGCTAGCTCAAAGAGCTGCTTAAGGCGCTAGTTGTAAACTGGATCTAACTTAAAACCGCCCCTGGCGCCAACTTGCTGTTTGATGCGCAGGGTCTAACGCCCCAAACAAAAGCGACTTTTGTGTGAAGTTTTGCTTAGTATCATCTCCAGCCGAACTACGCAATATAGATCTATAGCAAACATAATTTAAAAAAAGTATTAAAAAAAAGAAATGGAGCTTACTGTCAATACTTTCGCTCTGACCAGACACTGCATTTGATTGGTAAACAAAACATCTAAAACTCGATTTTGCTACAATTTTTTTTAACTCGTTCAGTCTAGAATGAGTTTTCAAACGATTACCTATCTCTGTAGCTCATGGAAATATTAATATGAGAACTGCGTTTTATCTCTCTTTGACCTTTTATCTCGTCTTCTCTCCGCTGGACCCTATAAATAATGACTATCGATCGTCTTAATAGTACTTTTTGTGTAAAACCAAAGTCAAATATCATGGTGGCTTATGCGCTTTCGTGTTCGACAGGGCTATTAAAAAATGAAATAAAATGTTCATCTAATAATACAATAACAATGGTTTCTGATTATCTGTGTGACTGCCTGCTGACTGTTTTGCGAGTCACTGCTGACGATAAAAATAGTTCAAACAGGCGATGGTGATGGCTCCGGGCGTCGGATAACTAGCGCGCCTGGCAACACTAGCGGTGACCCGGGTTCGCGAACCTGCAAATAGCATGGGATTCAAGAGTGCCGAGAGCCTATGGCATTAAACACATTGTTCATGTTCATGTTCACGTTAAAATAGCATGGGAATTTTCACACATTTTGCGTCTTTAAAGGTGTTGTTCCTTCCAGTTGAATTTATTGTCTCTTCACGACAGTGATATTAGACAATTAATTTAGTTACAAAACAATAAAACAAACAACTGTAGTGATATCAGTTACAACACTGTTGATAAGGACGATTTCATAATGACGTTTACGATATCGTAAATAATAGGACTTCGCACAACTTCTCGAATGTCACAAGTTGTTATGTTTACACCATTGTCTTTGTACATTGATTGCAGCACTGGGCAATCAACAATCAGATGTTGGACTGTAATGTTTTCTGAACATATACATGTAATATCTTTCACATATTTCGTACTCCATGACTTCAATCGTAATTTATAAACCAGCTTGACACACTTCTAGGTCCTTTTACAGCACTTCCTAGTTTAACATTTCTGTAAGCAACTTTTTCCAAAAGGGCAAAATATTCACATGCAGCTAAGTCAACCTTGAGCATGACAGCGTCAGAATTGTCCGCTCCTGACTTAGCCAACGCATCCGAGAGCTCATTACCATAAATACCTACATGAGATGGTACCCAACAAAAAGTCACACTGGTACCTCTCATACGTAAACAATGTATAAGAAATCGTATTTCAAACAATAAATCTGTACGATTTTTGCTTTTCCAATTTCTTAAGGCAAGGAGCACAGCCTTAGAATCAACACAAATTGCTACTTGAAGTATTTGTTTAGGAATAGATAAAATGTATTCTGTAGCCATTAATATAGCAACAAGTTCACATGTGAATATTGATAAATTATTACCCAAACAATAAGAACGGTTGATTTTTAGTGCGTGTATACTAAACCCTGCACCACATGCTGATGACTCGAGTATACTACCGTCTGTGAACACTTTTAAATGTTGCGAGTAATGGTTTGAAATATGCTCTTGAAACTCAGATTTAAGCATATTATCATTTTTATTTTTATTTAACTCGGTGTAATCTAAATCAAATTCTGCTTTTAAGTGTTCCCAAGGTGGAATTCTTGGAGAAACAGGCATTATCGGAATGTTTGCAATATCAATATTACATTCCATCATAATGTCCTGTGTATAGTCTTGTGTTGTTTCAATATAAGAAATATTCTGTGTTACGTTTGGATATTGTGTTTTCGAAAAGTTTATAATTTCCTCTTTTACTGAGTTCTCTACAGACAAACCTCGTATCAAATATTTTGCAGTTGCTAATTTTCGTTGTTCTGCAAAGGTGTTGTGTTGTTGTTGTTGTTGTTCTCCTTCAGCGCCGTGAGCGGCTCTTTGAGCTGTCAAGTGCTGCGAATTTTGATACCTGCAAACCTTATAGCTTACTGTACATGACTGAGCATCACAATTCCTATCCTATCCTATGATATCCCGTAGCTCGAAGGTCGTTGGGGCACCACAGATGATGGTTTAACAAGCGTATTCCATCTTACTCTGTTCTCAGCAACCCGCATGGCTTCGTTCAGTGTCAATCCAGTCCATTCTCGAATGTTGTCCTCCCACCTCTTTATCTGTCCACCTCTTCTTCTGCCTCCTTGCACCGTGCATTGCAGGATGGTCTTTGCAAGGCCTGATGCTCTGGTGACGTGGCCATACCATCGGAGTTTCCGTTTCTGCACCACTGTCAGCATGTCGTGTTGTCCAATGGCTTGTGTGATGGTCTGTCTGACTTTGTTGTTGATGATGTGCTGGGTATAGGAAATGCCCAGAAGTCTTCTGCAGCACCTCATTTTCATGCTTTGTATTCTTCGTTGTAGATCTGCTGTGATGGTCCATGTTTCGCAAGCGTACAGGAAGATGGAGATGACAAGGGAGCGCAGCAGCCTTACCTTGGAATGTAGACTGATGATCCTGTCTTTCCAAATGGGCTTCAACATTGTTAGAACCGCAGTTTTTTTGTGCGTTCCTGGAGAAGACTTCCTGTCGGGACCCATTGTCTGATACCATGGTTCCTAAATATTTGAAGCTATGCACTGTGTTGAGGGATTGGCCTTGGACTTTGATGTCCGTGTTGATGCCAATGGTGTTATTGGTCATCATTTTGGTCTTCTCTGCACTTATTTCCATTCCATAGGCTCTAGAGGTGGTGTCAAGCCTCTGTACCAGCTGTTCAAGTTCTTGTTCCTCTCCAGCCACCACCTCAATGTCATCCGCAAAACCGAGGTTGGAGATTGCTCTACCCCCTATGCTGACTGTGCCTTCGTGATCTTCAAGGGCATCTAGGAAGATGTTGAAGAGTGTTGGAGAGAGTAGGCATCTTGTCGTACACTAATTGTAGTTCTGAATCAGTTCCCGATGGCGCTGTTGTGGAGGACTGAACCGGTAGCCTTGTCATACAGGCTTTTGATGACTTCAATAATGTTAGGGATGATGTTGTACACTCTCATTGTTGCTCACAGAGCTGCATGCCAGACTCGACCAAACGCTTTCTTGAAGTCTACAAACACATGATATAGATGTTGTTGGTAATGTAGGTATTTCTGGCAGATTATTCTGCGGTTTAAAATCTGTTCAGTGATACTTCTTCCTGCCCTGAAACCTGCTTGTTCTTCAGCTATGATTTGTTCAGCTTGGGGTTTCGACCTGTTGAGTATTATTTTCAGGAGGACTTTGCTGGGATGGCTGATGAGGCTGATGGTGAGGTAATTTTCACACTCCTGAAGGTTACCTTTTTTGGGAAAAGTGATGACAAGTGACTCGATCCATGCTGTAAGCCACTCCCCACTCTGCCAGATCTTGTTACAGATAATGGTGAGGGCGTCAATTATCGCTTCTCCTCCTGCTGGTAGCAATTCCGCGGGTATTTTGTCAACTCCCGCTGACTTCCCTTTCTTCAGCAATTGCACTGCTGCCTCAACTTCTTCTCGGAGAATTGGGAGGATTTCTTCATCTTCTCTGTTCTGGGGATATGCTAGAGCTTATGGGTTTCGGTTTGGTGTGTGGTTATAAAGATCAGAGCAGTCCTCTGTCCACTTATCCAAGATTTATTGCTCTTCTGTAAGGCATATGCAAGACTTGCTTTGGATCGTGGAGACCTTGGGCTGTTTAACACTTGTCAACCGCTTCACAGTCTGGTAGATCTTCTTGCTGTTGTTCGTGTTCAGACTGTTCTCTATTTCTTGGCATTGCTATTCTATCCAGTTCTCATTTGATGTGCGCATGCCTTTTCGGATGTAATTGTTGTTTCTCTGTATGCATCAGCTCACTGTGATGTGTTCCTTTTCTTTTTCATCTCTCTTCGTTTATCACACAGGTCCAAAAGTTCAGGTGTGGTCCACGGTTTCTTCTTCGGGCGGTGCTTGCCAAGGATCTCAATAGCGGCATCTGTCACAGCTGAGTTGAAGGAGGGGGTCATGGTGTTGACATCTACTACACCAGCTCCCAAATTGAGCAGTGGTGCCAATTTCCCTCCAATTGTGGCTTGGAATATTTCTGCCACCTCCCGGTCTTGCAGTTTTTCCAGGTCGAACTTCAATCTTGTGCACTTTGCTGTGGTTATTCTCTTCAAGTGGAGCCAGAAGGACATTTTTCACGAAATTGTGGTCACTTCCGAAGTCTGCTCCTGGAAATGTGCGAGTTCTTCCAATGTTGATGCTTAATCTGAAGCGTGTCTTGACCATGAAATAGTCAATCTGGTTGTGATGGTCCCCGCTGGGACTGTGCCACAATTCAATTTAAATAAAAAGTTTCAATTTCAAAGCGGCAAGTGTGACGTGCGTGCTTTACGTTATAGCTGTTGTGCGAGTCTAGCGGGAGAGATGACGACGACTACAACGATGATGATGATGATGATGATGATGATGATGATGATGATGATGATGATGATGATGATGATGAGCATAGCCTCGCATTCTTTTACTCTCGGACTGTCTCCTTTCTTGGATGCTGTTTGTATATGACGTATAACCACCATGATGAAAAGATCATTAAGAGTCATCAGTTTGCGTGCATTTCTTGATGCGTTTTGCAGAAGCTGTTCCCATCTTAGGCCATCATATTCCATTACTTGGCCAGCCGCTCGTTTTTGTTGCGAATTGTGCTTGGAAACTGTATTTGAAGGTAGGCTGCAGACGCAGCCGAGCGTGAGCTGTGTCAAGATTGATATAGTATGCACACATCAGCACTTGAAAACAGGCGACTCCGACAATGAAAAAACATTTGAAGTTTAACGTCTACACGCACCCATGTGCGATGTGTCACGGATCGTGACATTGGTATTATTTAGTGCTTTAAATCCTCACTGTCGCAGTCTTTCTCATTTGTTCTTTCTCATTCCTACTCGACTCTGTTCTATCAATCTACTATGCTATCTTTTTCTTCGATAGAACAGTCACCTACATTTTTTCTGGAAAACTCTTCCGGGACAAAACATTAACTCCTCATTTGTCTGTAAGGTCTGTTGTATCAGCTTGGGAGTATTGGGCGCTTTCTGCCAAATGGCCATTAGGGCTTCCTATTATATTATTATTTAGCAATGTAAGCATTTTATATGTTTGTGGTTTGTTCATATTTTATAATGATGTTTTGTATTCTTTTTTTTGTAAACGAAGGTACGATAAATTAGTGTATAGCCTCATCGTCTCCTGCGTGGGATGCCTTTATTGTATAGTGACCGGCTGGTGGAGGACCTTCAGTGTTACCACTGGGGTTGTTTCAGCAGATCTTTTTATGCGGATCAGCGGTGAGTCCTCTTGCAGCCAAGTTGTGGTCTTGATTTTGGGGTCTTGATTCGGCTCTTTGCAGTCCGCTGGACCCTGTAAGAAATGAATAACTAACTAACTGTTAGTAGGTAGAGTGAGTGTGCGAGGGAAATCAGAGATAGTGACCGAGTGAGAGAATAGAATCTGGTGGGCATTATGGCATGGATTTTCCTAGCTATTGCTGCACGACTTCCTGATCCTTTCTTGCTTTCTTAGTTTGTTTCTCACAAGCACGTTCACGTATCTGTGGTAGCTCAATATTAATGTATAATTGTTTTGCTGGATGTAGGTTTCTTTCTCCCTGCTCCTTTCCCTTATCCAGTTGTAATTTTTTTAGCCAATCAGCTTTGTAAATAATTTCCACCGAGTTCACATCGTCGGTAGTGTGTTAGCTTGTAGGTGTGCAGACCTTGTCGAGATATAGCGCAGTAAGGTTCTCTACTAGCTTGCCCAGTTACCGGTTTCGCCATGACGGGTGTGGGTCTACCCCGTGTTATCTTGACCCCGTGTTAGCTTGAAGCTGCCGCTTTGCCCGACGTCCGGCTCTTCTCAGTGCTGCGGTGTTTTTGCAGCGGTTCCTGCTGTGTTATTGTAGTACTGAGAGATCTGCTGGTTGTTGCTGCTGTCGTTTAGCTCATTGTTACACTCAGTTCGATGATGGTGTTTTTCTTTATCAGTATTTGATTCAGCCCCGATGCTGAAGTCCTGATAAGGTGTAACTCAGATTCGTTTATCCACGCAACCCGTCCAAACAGCATACAAGTCACAAAGTCGACGTATGAAGTTTTCCACTTTTATTCAGCACACACCAACAACTGCATACAATTCTCAACTCAACTCAACAACTTTCACAGCAACTCACTATCAACAACTTCCACAGCAACTCTCTTTACAACACACAAAGCATCGAATATATAATTTTTTTCTATCCTTCGAGATGACGACAGTTTGTTCTAGAAATGACGCATTACAACTAACCAATCAGAATTAAAGATCGTCATCACTGACTTACGTCATTCATCTCTCCACACATACCCCGAACCTTCTCTTACTTCGACAATCATCCCGAAACTTCGATCGATAGTAAACAAGGAGATCCAGAGTATTCTCTAACAATATCGACCAACGAAAATTATCCACGTTATACAAAGCCTCTCCTAACAACAACGCAAACTCAAATCAAAGGTAAATAAACTCCATTATTGAATACTTTGCAAAACGAAACGATTAGATCTATCGTGCGCGCTTCCGACATACTTTCGTTCGCGTTTCAACGTAACATAACCCCCCACTCAAGAAGAAATTTACCCAATTTCTTTCAACAACGTTGAAACGTAATGCACAAACAAAGTCCTCAATTGAAACTAATTTAAGACTTTCTGAATACTGTAATTGCGCTCAGCTTATCTACACAGAGTCAATGGTTTCCATCTTCAAGTCTATCTGGATATTGTCAATGTTCACAGTTCATCCACACAGTCAATGTTCTTTACTCACACACTCTGCTGAGGAAGTCTGCACCAACATTGTCTGATCCTTTGATAGATTCTACTCGCATGTTAAAGTTCTGCAAGTACATAGCCCATCTCATGATCCGACTGTTCACAAACTTGGCAGAGTTCAAGTAAGTTAGCGGCTTGTGATCAGTCTGTAGCACGAACTTCACTCCTTGAAGGTACAGTTCGAACTTCCGGATTCCCCATATGATGGCAAGGCACTCTTTCTCCATGGTCGAGTAATTTTTCTCAGCCCTGGACAGCTTTTTGCTGGCGTAACTGACCGGAAATAGTTTTCCTTCGTGTTCTTGCATCAGTATGGCGCCGATGCCTTCGTCCGCTGCGTCTGTTCTTAAGACGAATTCCTTGGAAGTGTCAGGCAGTCGTAGCACCGGATTCTTTGACAGGAGGTCGCGCACAGTCTGGTATGCCTTCTCCTGAGACGGTCCCCACTGCACTTGGTTTGGACAGCCTTTCCGCACCAGGTCCGACAAGGGTGCTGTGATGGCGGAGTAGTTTGGTACAAACTCCCTGTAATATCCAGCCAACCCCAGGAAAGATCGCACCTGCTTCATGGTTTGGGGACGTGGAGCGTTCAGAATCTTGGTGACGTTTTCTAGTAGAAGCCCCTTTTGTCCTTCTTTCAGCGAATGGCCGATAAAGTCTACGTTGTCAGTCCCCAGAATGCACTTACTAGGTCTCACGGTCAGGTTGGCTTCTGTGAGACGGTGAAACAGCTCCCTCAAGGTCTGCAGATGCTCTTCCCAGGTGCGAGTGTGGACCAGCAGGTCGTCCCAGTAACACACGACGTTGTCCATCCCATTAAGCATCTTCCTCATTCCTCTCTTTAGGGTAGCTCCGCTGTTGACCATGCCAAAGGGCATCCTTAGGCACTCGTACGTCCCATCAGGAGTTATGAAAGCAGTCTTTGGTATGTCCTGTTGACGCACGGGGATTTGCCAATAACACTTGCTGAGGTCAATCGTTGAGAAGATTCTACTCCCCGATAATTGGCGGAAGAGGTCTGCTGCGGTAGGCATCGGCTCAGGGTCGAAGACGGTGATCTTATTAACCTTCCTGTAGTCGATGCATACTCTGTTGCTCCCGTCCTTCTTCTTCACGACCACGACAGGGGACGCGTAGGGGGAACTGGACTCCCTGATGATGCCCATCTTCAGCATCTCATCGATGTCTTTCTTCAAGGATTCACGGGCCTTGAAAGGGATCGGGAAGGGCTTGGATCGAACAGGGATATTCGAAGTGAGGTGGACTTCGTGTTCGACCAAAGTTGTAGAGCCAGGGACATCGCTGAAGTTGTGGGGAAACTCGCCCATAAGGTCCTTGAGCTCCATCTTTTGACCTTCCGTCAAGCTTGGTCCTAGCTTAACATCATCGATGCCTTCTTTGCTGTGGAAGTCTCCCAGTTCCAACAGTTCCTCGCTGTCAAAGCTGTTGTCGGTCACAGCTGCTGTGGCTGCGTGCACAGTCTCTGGCGGCCTCTCCACGTACAGCTTAAGGAGGTTGGCGTGGTATATCTTGGAATGCTGGCCGACCTTCACCTTATAGTCATTGATCCCCACCACGGTCTCCACTTCGTACGGGCCTTTCCACTGCATCAGCAACTTATTGTGATCAGTAGGTAGCAGCACCAGCACTTTGTTGCCAGGTTTAAACTTCCTGTTCACAGCCCTACGGTCATAGTAGTGTTTTCCACAGTCCTGGGACTTCTTCAGGTTTTCTCTGGCTATCTCGAGAGTCTGCTCCAGCTTCTCCCGTAGCTCAAACACGTACTGGTAGCTGTTCTTCACCTCTGGGGTGTCTACTTCTTTCGTCCACAGTTCTTTTAGGATGTGCATCGGCCCTCGGATGGTTCTTCCGTACAGCAGCTCGAACGGAGAAAAGCCGGTGGACTCCTGCGGTACTTCTCTGTAGGCGAAAAGTAGGGCGTTGATGTAGCGATGCCATTGTCTGGGCTGCTCGCTGCACAGTTTCTTCAGGGTGGACTTCAGCGTAGCATTGAACTTCTCGACAAGCCCGTTGCACATCGGATGGTAGGGTGTCGTAGTCAAATGCCGGATGCTCAGCAGTCTGTTGACCTCCTTCATGCAGTCAGAGACGAACTGCGTCCCGAGGTCTGTCAGAATTTCTTCAGGCACTCCAAGCCTACTGAACATGTCCACCAGTGCCTCTGCTACAGTTTCAGTGTCAATCTTCTTCAGTGGCACTGCTTCTGGGTACCGAGTCGCGTAGTCCACTAAAGTCAGTACCCATCGATGACCTTCTTCACTCGGAGGTCTTATTTCGCCGATTAAGTCTAAGGCCACCCTCTTGAAAGGTCGGTCGATCAGAGGCATCCTCTGCATAGGCACTTTCGGGACCCTTCCTCGAGGTATGGTCTTCTGGCAAATGTCACATGATCGGCAGAAACGGCTGACGTCCGCATGAAGTCCTGGCCAGTAGAACACCACCTGGATTCTATCCGACGTCTTCTTGATACCTAGGTGACCTCCCATGATTGAGTCATGTGCTACTTCCATCACTTGGCGCCTTAGGGGTAATGGTACCAAGACTTGACGTAGTGGTTTACCTCCGTTGACCCTCGGATGCTGGAAGATTCTGTACAGGATCTTGGCCTTCACCTCGAAATAGACCGTGCCACTGCCCTTGGTCACGTGGTCTTGGCGGTTCCTGTACTTGTTTAAAGTGCTGTCAGCTTCCTGGAGCTGGATCAGCTTATCTCTGTCCACGATGGCAGCTTTGGAGTTGTCGGCGACCTTCAGTGGCGTAGACGTTTTGTCTCTCTTGGCCTGGGCCCTGGTGGTGACAGCACCGACGATCTCTGGTCGGCCGGGCTGAGCCGGAGTAACCACATTGTCCCGTAGCAGCTCTGTAAGGTCTCCATCGGGAAATGGCAATGGATCCTCCTCCACAACTTCGACGTGTTGAGTTGAGGCAGGACTCCACTCTGGATCGGGGTCGTCGGGTCGTCTCGCGCCGTCGATATTCCCGATCATCAAATCGTACAGCGGCTTCTTCAGGCAAACCGCTTCGACTTCGCCTATGTAGAAAGGGGTGTTGACATGAATTTTCGCAACTGGCGCTTTCAAACATTTGCTGTCGGCCATAAGTGTCCATTTTGAATCGCCAGTGAACTGTTCTTTAGCGATTAGGTCTTCTCTGACGATGACCCCACTACAGCCAGAGTCTCTTAAGACAGTCACTTCATGATTTCCGACGCGTCCCTTTGAAACAGGCATGTTCTGGACGGTCACAGCTGCGCTGGCGACGACGGGGATGGATTTTCCGTTGGCAAGGAGAAGTTGGCCATCGGTCATGCACTCTTGCACGTCCGCAGGGGTAGCTGTGCGCTCGGTCTCACTCGGAAGAATGACGCTCCCGCCGCACACCTGATGGTCAGATCTACTGGTTTGCCGTTGATTGGAGAACCGCCTCTGCCGGTTGCCCGCCGCTGAATTGTCCGTACTGCTCCGCTGTCCGCTACTTTTGTTTTGAGGACAGTTAGCCGCTCTGTGGTCTGTAGCGTTGCAGGTGAAACAGCCCCTTGAATGCCCTTCCCTGGGAGGAGGCGTGGAGTCTGTCTGTCTCTGGCTCGTCTGGCTTCCCTGGATCTGGTTCACATGGTTTCCAGTCTTCTGAAAATGTTTCGTCGCGCTGGGTGGCCCCAGGGTTTTCCCATGAGCGATGAGATATCTTTCAGCAGCCTCAGTCACATCTTTAAGCGTCTGCAGCTTTTGTCCTTCTAAGTGGGTCGCTAGGTCCTTGTGACAGGCACCGAGAAACCGCTCCTTCACGATCAGGTCATGGAGACTGTCGTAAGACTTCGTTTCGCCTGATAACTCCACCCACTTGTGTAGATATGACGACAGGCGCTCCACAAACTGCTTTGGCGTCTCGTCTGACTTAGGCCGGCATTCACGGAAGCGTTTACGGTAGCCCTTCTCTGTAAAGTTGTAGCACTGCAACAGGGCCTCTTTCAAGACGTCGTAGTTTTTGGCGTCATCGTTCGACAGTCTGGTGTAAACTTCGAGAGCTTGCCCCGTCAGAAGTGCACTCAGTCGAATTGCCCAGTCTTGAGGTTGCCAGTTAGAGCTTTCGGCGAACCTTTCGAATCTCGCCAGATAGCTGTCGATCTGGTCCTTCCCGTCGACGAAAGCTGGCAATTTAGGAGCCGTATGGTCGTTGGTGACTTGTGGCGCATGCTGATTTTTTTGGATACGCGCCAACTCTAACTGGTACTGACGCTCACCTTCAAGACGCTTCAGCTCGAACTCTCTTTCTTCACGGCGACGCTGCTCTTCTCTCTCTTGACGTTGCTGTTCAATTTCTAGACGCTTCTGTTCTAACTCTATTTCTTTTTCTAGACGCTTCTCTTCCAATTCTCTTTCTTCGCGCCTTCGCTGTTCTTCTCTTTCTTCACGCAATATTCTCTCCTGGCATTTGACGTACTCCGTCAGCTGTTTGCCTTTTAGATTTAGTTCAACCCCTTTCTGCCAGAAGTCAGCCATCTTGATGCTTCTGGAAAGTTCTTTTCTGGAAAGTTCTTGACTGTGCTGTACCTTTCTAGACTGTTCTAGAACAGCACGCTCTCTGCAGTAGCGCTGATGCTTGTCACTAGTCGCCTTCGCTGACGCAGGCCCCGCTGTCCTCGTCGTATGCGACGCTGCACCACGCTGGTGTTGATGTGCACGCTCCTGTGCTGAAGTAGACGCGACGTCCGCTCGCCGCTCTCTGTAACACTGGCGATGTAGCTCCGAGACTGTCCCTCGACGTAGTCCTGCGGCAGCCACGTAGTCCCGCTCAGTTGTTCGCTCACGAAGCAACTCCTCAGCGACTACACGCCCTTGCAGTCAACCCGAACCTATCGGTGATGTAGTCCCAGTATGTTGGCCCCTCTCGACGCAACTCGTTGGCGGCTACCCTCGATGACTGCCTCTCGTAACGTTGACTCGCTTGTTGTAGCTGTTGAACCCTTGGCTATGGCGTGAATCGCGGCTTGACCCCCAAAATGTTACACTCAGTTCGATGATGGTGTTTTTCTTTATCAGTATTTGATTCAGCCCCGATGCTGAAGTCCTGATAAGGTGTAACTCAGATTCGTTTATCCACGCAACCCGTCCAAACAGCATACAAGTCACAAAGTCGACGTATGAAGTTTTCCACTTTTATTCAGCACACACCAACAACTGCATACAATTCTCAACTCAACTCAACAACTTTCACAGCAACTCACTATCAACAACTTCCACAGCAACTCTCTTTACAACACACAAAGCATCGAATATATAATTTTTTTCTATCCTTCGAGATGACGACAGTTTGTTCTAGAAATGACGCATTACAACTAACCAATCAGAATTAAAGATCGTCATCACTGACTTACGTCATTCATCTCTCCACACATACCCCGAACCTTCTCTTACTTCGACAATCATCCCGAAACTTCGATCGATAGTAAACAAGGACATCCAGAGTATTCTCTAACAATATCGACCAACGAAAATTATCCACGTTATACAAAGCCTCTCCTAACAACAACGCAAACTCAAATCAAAGGTAAATAAACTCCATTATTGAATACTTTGCAAAACGAAACGATTAGATCTATCGTGCGCGCTTCCGACATACTTTCGTTCGCGTTTCAACGTAACATAACCCCCCACTCAAGAAGAAATTTACCCAATTTCTTTCAACAACGTTGAAACGTAATGCACAAACAAAGTCCTCAATTGAAACTAATTTAAGACTTTCTGAATACTGTAATTGCGCTCAGCTTATCTACACAGAGTCAATGGTTTCCATCTTCAAGTCTATCTGGATATTGTCAATGTTCACAGTTCATCCACACAGTCAATGTTCTTTACTCACACACTCTGCTGAGGAAGTCTGCACCAACATTGTCTGATCCTTTGATAGATTCTACTCGCATGTTAAAGTTCTGCAAGTACATAGCCCATCTCATGATCCGACTGTTCACAAACTTGGCAGAGTTCAAGTAAGTTAGCGGCTTGTGATCAGTCTGTAGCACGAACTTCACTCCTTGAAGGTACAGTTCGAACTTCCGGATTCCCCATATGATGGCAAGGCACTCTTTCTCCATGGTCGAGTAATTTTTCTCAGCCCTGGACAGCTTTTTGCTGGCGTAACTGACCGGAAATAGTTTTCCTTCGTGTTCTTGCATCAGTATGGCGCCGATGCCTTCGTCCGCTGCGTCTGTTCTTAAGACGAATTCCTTGGAAGTGTCAGGCAGTCGTAGCACCGGATTCTTTGACAGGAGGTCGCGCACAGTCTGGTATGCCTTCTCCTGAGACGGTCCCCACTGCACTTGGTTTGGACAGCCTTTCCGCACCAGGTCCGACAAGGGTGCTGTGATGGCGGAGTAGTTTGGTACAAACTCCCTGTAATATCCAGCCAACCCCAGGAAAGATCGCACCTGCTTCATGGTTTGGGGACGTGGAGCGTTCAGAATCTTGGTGACGTTTTCTAGTAGAAGCCCCTTTTGTCCTTCTTTCAGCGAATGGCCGATAAAGTCTACGTTGTCAGTCCCCAGAATGCACTTACTAGGTCTCACGGTCAGGTTGGCTTCTGTGAGACGGTGAAACAGCTCCCTCAAGGTCTGCAGATGCTCTTCCCAGGTGCGAGTGTGGACCAGCAGGTCGTCCCAGTAACACACGACGTTGTCCATCCCATTAAGCATCTTCCTCATTCCTCTCTTTAGGGTAGCTCCGCTGTTGACCATGCCAAAGGGCATCCTTAGGCACTCGTACGTCCCATCAGGAGTTATGAAAGCAGTCTTTGGTATGTCCTGTTGACGCACGGGGACTTGCCAATAACACTTGCTGAGGTCAATCGTTGAGAAGATTCTACTCCCCGATAATTGGCGGAAGAGGTCTGCTGCGGTAGGCATCGGCTCAGGGTCGAAGACGGTGATCTTATTAACCTTCCTGTAGTCGATGCATACTCTGTTGCTCCCGTCCTTCTTCTTCGCGACCACGACAGGGGACGCGTAGGGGGAACTGGACTCCCTGATGATGCCCATCTTCAGCATCTCATCGATGTCTTTCTTCAAGGATTCACGGGCCTTGAAAGGGATCGGGAAGGGCTTGGATCGAACAGGGATATTCGAAGTGAGGTGGACTTCGTGTTCGACCAAAGTTGTAGAGCCAGGGACATCGCTGAAGTTGTGGGGAAACTCGCCCATAAGGTCCTTGAGCTCCATCTTTTGACCTTCCGTCAAGCTTGGTCCTAGCTTAACATCATCGATGCCTTCTTTGCTGTGGAAGTCTCCCAGTTCCAACAGTTCCTCGCTGTCAAAGCTGTTGTCGGTCACAGCTGCTGTGGCTGCGTGCACAGTCTCTGGCGGCCTCTCCACGTACAGCTTAAGGAGGTTGGCGTGGTATATCTTGGAATGCTGGCCGACCTTCACCTTATAGTCATTGATCCCCACCACGGTCTCCACTTCGTACGGGCCTTTCCACTGCATCAGCAACTTATTGTGATCAGTAGGTATCAGCACCAGCACTTTGTTGCCAGGTTTAAACTTCCTGTTCACAGCCCTACGGTCATAGTAGTGTTTTCCACAGTCCTGGGACTTCTTCAGGTTTTCTCTGGCTATCTCGAGAGTCTGCTCCAGCTTCTCCCGTAGCTCAAACACGTACTGGTAGCTGTTCTTCACCTCTGGGGTGTCTACTTCTTTCGTCCACAGTTCTTTTAGGATGTGCATCGGCCCTCGGATGGTTCTTCCGTACAGCAGCTCGAACGGAGAAAAGCCGGTGGACTCCTGCGGTACTTCTCTGTAGGCGAAAAGTAGGGCGTTGATGTAGCGATGCCATTGTCTGGGCTGCTCGCTGCACAGTTTCTTCAGGGTGGACTTCAGCGTAGCATTGAACTTCTCGACAAGCCCGTTGCACATCGGATGGTAGGGTGTCGTAGTCAAATGCCGGATGCTCAGCAGTCTGTTGACCTCCTTCATGCAGTCAGAGACGAACTGCGTCCCGAGGTCTGTCAGAATTTCTTCAGGCACTCCAAGCCTACTGAACATGTCCACCAGTGCCTCTGCTACAGTTTCAGTGTCAATCTTCTTCAGTGGCACTGCTTCTGGGTACCGAGTCGCGTAGTCCACTAAAGTCAGTACCCATCGATGACCTTCTTCACTCGGAGGTCTTATTTCGCCGATTAAGTCTAAGGCCACCCTCTTGAAAGGTCGGTCGATCAGAGGCATCCTCTGCATAGGCACTTTCGGGACCCTTCCTCGAGGTATGGTCTTCTGGCAAATGTCACATGATCGGCAGAAACGGCTGACGTCCGCATGAAGTCCTGGCCAGTAGAACACCACCTGGATTCTATCCGACGTCTTCTTGATACCTAGGTGACCTCCCATGATTGAGTCATGTGCTACTTCCATCACTTGGCGCCTTAGGGGTAATGGTACCAAGACTTGACGTAGTGGTTTACCTCCGTTGACCCTCGGATGCTGGAAGATTCTGTACAGGATCTTGGCCTTCACCTCGAAATAGACCGTGCCACTGCCCTTGGTCACGTGGTCTTGGCGGTTCCTGTACTTGTTTAAAGTGCTGTCAGCTTCCTGGAGCTGGATCAGCTTATCTCTGTCCACGATGGCAGCTTTGGAGTTGTCGGCGACCTTCAGTGGCGTAGACGTTTTGTCTCTCTTGGCCTGGGCCCTGGTGGTGACAGCACCGACGATCTCTGGTCGGCCGGGCTGAGCCGGAGTAACCACATTGTCCCGTAGCAGCTCTGTAAGGTCTCCATCGGGAAATGGCAATGGATCCTCCTCCACAACTTCGACGTGTTGAGTTGAGGCAGGACTCCACTCTGGATCGGGGTCGTCGGGTCGTCTCGCGCCGTCGATATTCCCGATCATCAAATCGTACAGCGGCTTCTTCAGGCAAACCGCTTCGACTTCGCCTATGTAGAAAGGGGTGTTGACATGAATTTTCGCAACTGGCGCTTTCAAACATTTGCTGTCGGCCATAAGTGTCCATTTTGAATCGCCAGTGAACTGTTCTTTAGCGATTAGGTCTTCTCTGACGATGACCCCACTACAGCCAGAGTCTCTTAAGACAGTCACTTCATGATTTCCGACGCGTCCCTTTGAAACAGGCATGTTCTGGACGGTCACAGCTGCGCTGGCGACGACGGGGATGGATTTTCCGTTGGCAAGGAGAAGTTGGCCATCGGTCATGCACTCTTGCACGTCCGCAGGGGTAGCTGTGCGCTCGGTCTCACTCGGAAGAATGACGCTCCCGCCGCACACCTGATGGTCAGATCTACTGGTTTGCCGTTGATTGGAGAACCGCCTCTGCCGGTTGCCCGCCGCTGAATTGTCCGTACTGCTCCGCTGTCCGCTACTTTTGTTTTGAGGACAGTTAGCCGCTCTGTGGTCTGTAGCGTTGCAGGTGAAACAGCCCCTTGAATGCCCTTCCCTGGGAGGAGGCGTGGAGTCTGTCTGTCTCTGGCTCGTCTGGCTTCCCTGGATCTGGTTCACATGGTTTCCAGTCTTCTGAAAATGTTTCGTCGCGCTGGGTGGCCCCAGGGTTTTCCCATGAGCGATGAGATATCTTTCAGCAGCCTCAGTCACATCTTTAAGCGTCTGCAGCTTTTGTCCTTCTAAGTGGGTCGCTAGGTCCTTGTGACAGGCACCGAGAAACCGCTCCTTCACGATCAGGTCATGGAGACTGTCGTAAGACTTCGTTTCGCCTGATAACTCCACCCACTTGTGTAGATATGACGACAGGCGCTCCACAAACTGCTTTGGCGTCTCGTCTGACTTAGGCCGGCATTCACGGAAGCGTTTACGGTAGCCCTTCTCTGTAAAGTTGTAGCACTGCAACAGGGCCTCTTTCAAGACGTCGTAGTTTTTGGCGTCATCGTTCGACAGTCTGGTGTAAACTTCGAGAGCTTGCCCCGTCAGAAGTGCACTCAGTCGAATTGCCCAGTCTTGAGGTTGCCAGTTAGAGCTTTCGGCGAACCTTTCGAATCTCGCCAGATAGCTGTCGATCTGGTCCTTCCCGTCGACGAAAGCTGGCAATTTAGGAGCCGTATGGTCGTTGGTGACTTGTGGCGCATGCTGATTTTTTTGGATACGCGCCAACTCTAACTGGTACTGACGCTCACCTTCAAGACGCTTCAGCTCGAACTCTCTTTCTTCACGGCGACGCTGCTCTTCTCTCTCTTGACGTTGCTGTTCAATTTCTAGACGCTTCTGTTCTAACTCTATTTCTTTTTCTAGACGCTTCTCTTCCAATTCTCTTTCTTCGCGCCTTCGCTGTTCTTCTCTTTCTTCACGCAATATTCTCTCCTGGCATTTGACGTACTCCGTCAGCTGTTTGCCTTTTAGATTTAGTTCAACCCCTTTCTGCCAGAAGTCAGCCATCTTGATGCTTCTGGAAAGTTCTTTTCTGGAAAGTTCTTGACTGTGCTGTACCTTTCTAGACTGTTCTAGAACAGCACGCTCTCTGCAGTAGCGCTGATGCTTGTCACTAGTCGCCTTCGCTGACGCAGGCCCCGCTGTCCTCGTCGTATGCGACGCTGCACCACGCTGGTGTTGATGTGCACGCTCCTGTGCTGAAGTAGACGCGACGTCCGCTCGCCGCTCTCTGTAACACTGGCGATGTAGCTCCGAGACTGTCCCTCGACGTAGTCCTGCGGCAGCCACGTAGTCCCGCTCAGTTGTTCGCTCACGAAGCAACTCCTCAGCGACTACACGCCCTTGCAGTCAACCCGAACCTATCGGTGATGTAGTCCCAGTATGTTGGCCCCTCTCGACGCAACTCGTTGGCGGCTACCCTCGATGACTGCCTCTCGTAACGTTGACTCGCTTGTTGTAGCTGTTGAACCCTTGGCTATGGCGTGAATCGCGGCTTGACCCCCAAAATGTTACACTCAGTTCGATGATGGTGTTTTTCTTTATCAGTATTTGATTCAGCCCCGATGCTGAAGTCCTGATAAGGTGTAACTCAGATTCGTTTATCCACGCAACCCGTCCAAACAGCATACAAGTCACAAAGTCGACGTATGAAGTTTTCCACTTTTATTCAGCACACACCAACAACTGCATACAATTCTCAACTCAACTCAACAACTTTCACAGCAACTCACTATCAACAACTTCCACAGCAACTCTCTTTACAACACACAAAGCATCGAATATATAATTTTTTTCTATCCTTCGAGATGACGACAGTTTGTTCTAGAAATGACGCATTACAACTAACCAATCAGAATTAAAGATCGTCATCACTGACTTACGTCATTCATCTCTCCACACATACCCCGAACCTTCTCTTACTTCGACAATCATCCCGAAACTTCGATCGATAGTAAACAAGGACATCCAGAGTATTCTCTAACAATATCGACCAACGAAAATTATCCACGTTATACAAAGCCTCTCCTAACAACAACGCAAACTCAAATCAAAGGTAAATAAACTCCATTATTGAATACTTTGCAAAACGAAACGATTAGATCTATCGTGCGCGCTTCCGACATACTTTCGTTCGCGTTTCAACGTAACACTCATGTGTGTCAGGGTAATTTTCACATGTTACTTTTCTAGTTTTGTCATCTTATCTGTTATATATTATTAGTGACAGTGTTATGAAGAGTGAGCATTTGAGCTTAACGATGCATAATTTAGAAAACTTTATCTTTAGTAATAAGTATTGGGTTGTAATAATCAGTTTTCTTTAAGGGCTAACAATAATGCATATGCATGTAAGTAGGTTGGTTGGTTGCACTAAGTAGTGATTTGATCATTAGTATAGTGTGGTTGTGAACCTCACTTTCTGCCCGCAAAAACAGAGGAAGAGAAGGAAGAGAAGGAAGTTCACTGACGTTGATCCTAAAGCCAAGTGTCTACCTTTAGGCCTCTTTGATTTTCATGAGCTTCATGTCTTCTTCTGTGGGAAGTGGCGGTTGCTGTCACTATGACTTGTGCCGGCGTTCTGAGTCTCGCCGTGCAGCAGCTGGAGCGACTCCTCTTTATCCTTCTGTCGTCGTTAGCGGCACTGTCGTCGTCATCGTTCACCAGTGTCTGGGTAGCTTGGACTTCTCCTTCCCTCGCTTCGTTGTTGGTTGTCTTCCCATTGACGCCGTCGTACTTTCTGCTCGTCTTCAGTCCTTAGTCTTCTGTATTCTCTGTCCTCGCTGGACAGGACCTTTCCTTGGAACTCTGAGCTAAGTAGTAGTGCTATTATGTTTCGGGTTGGAAGGGAGGTTAGATCAAGACGTACAGACAATGTAAAAGTCTAATGCAATTGAGGGTGAAACTTTATGGGAAAAGTAACTGTTTAAGACTTCTTTTAGGTAACAGTATTATATTGAGTTAAAGAGACGTTAAGCAAGTTACATAAAGAAAGGAAAGGGAAACTTACATTTATTTTATTGTCTGTACATCGTTCCATCAGTCATGCTCATCTTCACTCGCCTTCATGCCTTCATCTAACCTTCATCTCCATCTTCAATCTCCAATCGCCTCCCTCATATTCACTTGTGTTAAAAAATGTAATAAATGTACATAATCATCCATATGTGTTTGGAGTTCCTGGCTGTGGTGTGGTCACATCTTTTGTTCAAAAGAATGGGCAAAGGGTTTCTCTATTTCTTTCTCACTTTTTCTCTGCCTTTACTATTTAGTTCTCTCCCACTGACCGTGACACGATGTGACAGACGGGAGATAGCCATTTCGCGGAAGGATAATGGGGTAGGAGCCTAATACAATACTGAACCACCAGAGCAATCATGCTGCCAAGATATACTTTAATCTTGCCCACCGATTCGCGCATCGGTCATCGGCGTGCCAGGCGAACGCTTTACAACAGAGCTACGGCGATGGGTCAAGGCAGCAAGCATTAATTTGGACTGGCTAATGGTCTGTCTTAATTGGAAATTTCGTGGAAGGTTCGTGGGTTTTTTTTCCCAAAATTCTCAGATCCCGAACCTAAGTCGCTAAACCCTTTGGACAAAACAACAACAACAACAACAAACAACAACAAATTATTCAGGAACCATGGTTCGGGACCTGAGAACCTCGAAAACATATTTTTCAATCTCCACGAACCTTCCAATTAAGACCATGAGCGTTGTTTGTTTGGATCCATGTTGTTGCAAAATTTGTTATTTTATTTAATGTATTGTAATGATTGAGAGGTTACTCTTATACATACTTAATACTGTAACAAAAACAAGAATACCGTTCTAAATTGGAATTTATATAACTGATAGATACTAAAATTTAGTATGATCCGAATGAAGAATATAATGGAGTCATTGGGAAAAGCAGGGTGGGGTGGGGATGGAGAAAGTGATGAGGCAAGGGGTGAGGGAAAGAAGAAGAGATGGGTATGGGTTCATAAACAATCGCACATTATGCTTGAATAGTAAACACGGAAATCGTACAGAATAATAATTTTCTATTGATTGCTATTTCAATTGTTATTGAATCTGTGTAATAATTTCCCTGTCGTCCCATATTATAATATAAATTGATGTCACACGGAATTATTCATTAATTGAAGTTTTTTTTAATTATCAGAACTTTCCGCTGTACGCGTAAAACAATTCACAACTTCTGCCGAATTCGCACCTCCCTCGTATAACAAATTCAACTTTCCCCCCAGATTTTCTCGCCTCGGCCTCGCTTGTGTGTTTGATTGATAACATTGTACCATTTCAACTTGGAAATGCAAGAATGGTTTCGAACGTTATGACCGACAGTTAAAAAGAACAATGCCGAAACAACGAAGATTGATAGCGCAGAATTTTTATATTTGTTTCGTCGTCTGACAATTGGACAGTGACGCATACTAGTCGCAGCACGTGCTACGCATGCGGCCAAACATGACGACTTAATTAATATGTATTCAGCATAGTAAAGGACAGTAGAGTCAAACGCCTAATAATATTAATAATAGTAAAGTACGTTCTGAGTATCAGAGCATGCATAAGCCGTTTATGTATAACTCGGTGGATTAAGTCAACTAAGCCTTGAAAACGAGTGTAGCCTTTCTTGTGCGATCTCGAAACACTCTTACACACAGCAGTAGCTGAGACTCGCCGAGCAGCCTACCTCTCACCAGTAGTGAGAGGCAAACATAAACCTAGCCTCGGCGAGCCTCAGTTACGCAGTGTGGCACTCTTACCGGTTAAGCTTTATTGAAGAAAATGAAATTGTGGGGTTTTTTTTTGTTTTGTTTAAGTATGTCGTGGTGGTGCTCAGAGAACAGCTCAAGGTGCTGGACAGTGAACATACACCGATGATACTGCTTGCTGAAGTCAAGTCGAATCTTCTTCTCCTCCTCCTTCAAGCTGCAATCTTGTTTCAGTCTGGCGCGCTGTTTAACGCCACGGACAACCGCTAACCTAGCAAGCCATGCTGGCTTTTGAGTTGTTTTGTTTTAACTGCATGCTACTCCACTCGAGTGAGACACCTGGAAAACGCGGATTGATTGTCATCCCCGTTTTGCGACTCGGAAGTAAAAGCAGACACAATGGGGTGAGTTGGTAGAAGGGGTGAGCGCAGGGAAAGCGCTAGGAGACTGAAGATCACAGAAATCGTGAGCTATTCATTATCAAAACCATAAGTGGCGTGCACATAATCAATGAGACATGTTCGTCCGACATCATGCCTTTGTCAGACATAGAGGGATGGATGCAGCTGAAAGGGAGAAGAGGCTGGGAAGGTGGAGGGGGGAATGAGACAGAATTGAATTGAAGGAATTGAAGATCTAAAAATGGAATGACCTGCACCATACTTCGAGAGGTCAACTTGACCTCCAGTTAGTTTTTAAATAAAAATCAAATTTGTTGTGTGAACTTTAAACATATTCCTCAACAATATTTATATGTTCGTATTCCTAAAAAATAGAGTGTTAGCCTACATACTAAATGTAGGTTTAAACGTTGATAGGTTACAATGTCATAGGTATTGATATATTAGTCTCTGAAACCGATGATTGCGAATGCGTAGAGCTGTAAGTAAAATGTTTGAGATGGTAATTAAATTAAACAAAGACTTGGCAGCGCGTCGAGTTTTAGAATCCGACTGTATGAGCGAGCGTTGTGGCCAAGTGGGTTAAAGTGTAACTGTTGGGTAGTCATGACTCACGGGTAATTCCGGAGATTACCGGAAACTTTTCGCTTTTCCCCGCTCGACGTAAGTGACGTCACAAAAAGGACCAATCTCTCAGTTTGTGTTGAGCTCAAGCCTAATTCAGTAATTGTAACTTGTATTTTTCTTCATCTACATTTATTTAGTCATAATAAATGTCTTCAAATTTTATTACTATTATTTGTATGATGCTAATCATGTTTCGTTTGCATAAATTATTATAAATAATAATAATAATAATAATAATAATAATAATAATAATAATAATAATAATAATAATAATAATAATAATAATAATAATAATATTTATAATAATAATAATGTTATTGTTTTGGTGATGTACATTTCAAGTTTAATATTTTTCGATAGATCTGTTAAATTTAACATTTGTCAGTACAATAGGACACGATATGCCTAATGGATTGAACAAAGATAAGCAGAGGAAAAACTGTATTTCCACTAAATGCAGAATAATGTTTCGATATTATTATTATGCACTCATACATTACAAACAGAAAACTAAGACTGAAATGTGAATACCAATTCTCTGCACTTACAATTTGGTTTAGGTCTACAATATAGTCCTACGTAAAAAGTATTTTTTTTAAGTTACAGTAATTTACTCAATAGTGCTACTATTAGTAAGCTTAGTACTGCCGTAGGCCTAATTGAAGTAATTGTGGAAACTGCTGGCACTGCTAATGCTATCTGATGAGTGATCTCTGATTTACCCTATCTCCACCAACCCAAACCTCCCGCACACAATTTTCACTGTTGCGTATCTAAACTATTTAGAGTGTGATGCTATCATTAACCTCTCTCGCAAGGTT
This sequence comes from Oncomelania hupensis, assembly GCA_036898135.1. Lineage (NCBI taxonomy): Eukaryota > Metazoa > Mollusca > Gastropoda > Littorinimorpha > Pomatiopsidae > Oncomelania > Oncomelania hupensis. Next base: position 60,391,172 of record CM072513.1, read on the forward strand.
TAGCTTCATAAGAAGAATGGAGCTTCTCTTTCTCTTTCTTGTTGTTGTGGCATCACTGCTAGGGTGAGGGTCGACTGCTAGTGTAGGCCTACCAAAGAGGTTGTATACTATAGTATATAGACTCTTAGCCTAAGCCTACTGCCGGCTTGATAGTCGGTATCGCTCCAGGTTTGAGAAGGAGCATTTTCGCGAATTTCATTCGAAATTCAAGAAGATTGGTAAAAATAATCGTCTTCTTTGAAGTGTGAGGAGCACACAAAAGTTTGTGCATTTCCCTTGGAGAAATCTTTCCGCGTACTAACAACAAAACGGTTCCAAGGTGGCCATAACGAAGTATCTTTCGGGTAACGATGCAGCGATGTTTCTTGGCATGATCTAATTATGCATCCACCAACAACACACATTTGAGCTGTCATTTTTTTAATAGTGCATATGCTATCCTCTACAAATTAACTATAATAATAAAAAAAATCTACATTTAATCAGTAAATACGCTAAATTGCACTGCGCCAAATCTCAAATCAACATAACACACTAGACACTACCAACCAAACCGGTCACTTTTGTGACGTCACTTTCCGAAACTTGCCGAAGAATTTTTTTTTTTGGAAGTCGATTTTTGGGGAGTATATATCAAACAATCTATGCAACGGCAAGATAATCCAAGCACATTTTAGAACTCCTCGTAGTTTTTTTAGTTAGTATAGTACATTATAAGTCACTAAATAGTCCTATTTCGTGATTTTACGAAATGTAGGTCAGCACCCGATAGCTACACTTTAAGGCGGGACTAACTTGCCTTGTCCACAAGCCAGAAACCAATGGCGCCTGACAGGGTTGGGTTCGAGCCAGTATCTGGGCGTTATGTTTCTCCGAATATTATTTACTTTCGACTCGGGCAACGTCTCGGGGGTTTTCTCCGGGTACTCCGCGTACTCCGGTTTGCTCTCCCAGCAAAAATTTCCTATCCTATCCTATCCTGTCCCATAACCCGAAGGTCGTAGGGGCACCACAGATGATCGCTTAACCAGCATACTCCATCTTTCTCTGTCCTCAGCAGCCCTCATGGCTTCGCTCAGTGTCAAACCAGTCCATTCTCGAATGTTGTCCTCCCACCTCTTTTTCGGTCTCCCCCTTCTTCTACCTCCTTGCACTGTGCCTTGCAGAATGGTCTTTGCAAGGCCTGATGATCTGGTGACGTGGCCATACCATCGGAGTTTCCGTTTCTTCACCACTGTGAGCAGGTCATCGTGTTGTCCAATGGCTTGTGTGATGGTCTGTCGGACTTCAACGTTGGTGATGTGTTGGGTATAGGAAATGCACAGAAGTCTTCTGTAGCACCTCATCTCCATGCTTTGTATTCTTCGTTGGAGATCTGCTGTGAGGGTCCATGCTTCGCAAGCATATAGGAAGATGGAGATGACCAGAGATCGCAGCAGTCTTACTTTGGAATGTAGACTGATGGTTCTGTCTTTCCAAATGGGCTTCAACCTTGTCAGGGCAGCAGTTGTTTGTGCGATCCTGGAGAGGACTTCCTGTCGAGACCCATTGTCTGACACAATGGCTCCTAAATATTTGAAGCTGTGCACTGTGTTGAGGGATTGGCCTTGTACTTTGATGTCCGTGTTGATGCCATTGGTGTTGTTGGTCATCATTTTGGTCTTCTCTGCACTTATTTCCATTCCATAAGCTCTGGAGGTGGTGTCAAGCCTCTGTACAAGCTGTTCAAGTTCTTGTTCCTCTCCAGCCAATCCATCAATATCATCCGCAAAACGAAGATTGGAGATTGCTCTGCCCCCTATGCTGACTGTGCCTTCGTGATCTGCAAGAGCATCTGACATGATGCGCTCTAGGAAGATGTTGAAGAGTGTTGGAGAGAGTAGGCATCCTTGACGCACACCGATTGTTGTTCTGAACCAGTTCCCGATGACGCTGTTATGGAGGACTGCACTGGTAGCCTTGTCATACAGGCTTTTGATGACTTCTATGATTTTAGGGCTGATGTTGTACACTTTCATGGTTGCCCATAGAGCTGCATGCCAGACTCGGTCAAATGCCTTCTTGAAGTCTATGAACACATGATATAGATGTTGTTGGTGCTGTAGGTATTTCTCACAGATTATTCTGAGGTTGAAAATCTGTTCAGTGGTACTTCGCCCTGCCATGAATCCTGCTTGTTCTTCAGCTATGATTTGTTCAGCTTGTGGTTTCAACCTGTTGAGTATTATTTTCAGGAGGACTTTGCTGGGATGGCTGATGAGGCTGATGGTGCGGTAGTTTTCACACTCCTGAAGGTTACCTTTTTTAGGAAGAGTGATGACAAGCGACTGGGTCCATGGTGTAGGCCATTCCCCACTCTGCCAGATCTTGTTACAGATAGTGGTGAGAGCATCAGTCATCGCTTCTCCTCCTGCTTGTAGCAGTTCCGCTGGTATGTTGTCCACTCCCGCTGACTTCCCTTTCTTCAGCGATTGCACTGCTGCCTCAACTTCTTCCCGGAGAATTGGGAGGATTTCTTCTTCTTCTCTGCTCTCGGGACATGCTAGAACTGATGGGTCTCCATTTGGTGTATGGTTGTAAAGGTCAGAGCAGTACTCTGTCCATCTGTCCAAGACTTCTTGTTCTTCTGTAAGGCAAATGCCAGACTTGCTTTGGATAGTGGAGACTTTGGGCTGTTTAACACTTGTCAGCCGCTTCACAGTCTGGTAGGCCTTCTTGCTGTTGTTCTTGTTCAGATTGTTCTCTATTTCCTGGCATTGATCTTCTATCCAGTTCTCCTTTGCTGTGCGCATGCCTTTTCGGATGACATTGTTGATTTTTCGGTAGACATCAGCTCCCTGTGAGGTGTTCTTTTTCTTTTTTAACTCTCTTCGTTTATCACACAGATCCAAAAGTTCAGGTGTGATCCACGGCTTCTTCTTTGGTCGGTGCTTGCCAAGGATCTCAGTGGCGGCATCTGTTACAGCTGAGTTGAAGGTATTGGTCATGGTGTTGACATCTACTTCGCCTGCCCCCAAAATAAGCAGTGGTGCAAATTTCCCTCCAATTGTGGCCTGAAATATTTTTGCCACCTCCGGGTCTTGCAGTTTGTCCAGGTCGAACTTCAGCCTAGTGCACTTTGCTGTATTTACTCTCTTCAAATGGAGCCGGAAAGACATCATCACGAGATCGTGGTCACTTCCAATGTCTGCTCCTGGAAAAGTGCGTGTCCTGCCAATGTTGATGCTTGATCTGAAGCGTTTCTTGACCATGATGTAGTCGATCTGGTTGTGATGTTCCCCGCCGGGGACTGTGCCATGTCCATCGTCTGGATTTTTTGTGGAGACCAAGCGTGTTTGCCAGTACCAGATTGTTGTATCTGGCAAACTCCAATAGCCTCAGACCCCTGTCATTTGTCTCGTTGTTGCAGTGGGGTCCGCATGTGTCTCCCCAGTTGCGGTGCGCATCTTGGCCAACCTTGGCATTCCAGTCGCCTTGCACTATGACTATGTCCTTCTTCGGCACTTGGTCAAGGACCGCCTGTATATTTTCATAAAAATCCTCCACTTCGCTGTCATCATAGTCTGATGTTGGGGCATAGGCCTGGATGATGGTAATGTTGAAAGGGGTTGCTCTCAGACGGATGGTAATGAGTCTACTGGAGACTGGGCGGCAACCCATGACAGTGGCTAGAATGTTCTTGTGGACCAAGAATCCAACGCCGTGTTCGTGCCTGTCATCTCTACCGCTGAAATAGAGCTTGTGGCCTTTGTCAGTCGTTGTTTCACCTAGGCCTTTCCAGCGCAGTTCGCTGATACCTAGAACGTTCCATCGATAGTGGTCCAGCTCGTGGGCCAGTTCTTCTAATTTTCCTTCCGCAGTTAGGGTCCTGACGTTCCAGGTTCCTATGACGATGTTGTTTCTCGTGCGGATCTTGCTATATTGTCAAAAATTTCAAAAATCACAAATTATGTTAGGTAGGTAGGGTTTGGGCGCGCCACTTGCTGCGACTACGCCTTCCCCGGGGGAGGCGGCCCAGACTTTCCCGATAGAAAGGGATAATAAACTGCAGCCCAAAAAAAAATTTGTGACTTCGTGTGCGCTTTTTAAAGTACAATAACATAAAGTGGCAGCCGCCTAGCGCTGCATTTCACACCAAGATTCACATTTTTTTTCCCTTGCAGAAGTAAAAAGATAAACAGATCAAGTTATATTTGGAGAAGGCATACCATTTTTGTCAGGATTGTTATATTCACTATAATTGTATTCAGGACTATATTAAACGCGGGAAAGTTTTACGGTACAATTACGTGTGTTGTCATGCCAGAAAAAATGAGTAGGAGAACCTGTGTAGACTAACTTGTCCAGTAGTATAGGTCTGCGATTTAAAATGTAGAAAACTTTTCCTGGTTGTTTTGAAAAGTAGTTCTAATTTTTTTTTTATTAGCAAAAACTTTGCCGAGGCATCAGAACCATCAGCGAACCGCTTACTTAACAAGTTTGTGTCTACCATTGTGTAGAAGTTGGCGGACCATACTCGGTGTATTCTAATAGTGGCAGCAGCAGCAACAGCAGTAGCTGCAGTAGTGTATTAGCAGTAGTAGTCTTGACACCTTTCATTTGTATCAAGTGAAGGTAGTTTTAACCGAGCGCGACTGGTGTGAACGACACTTACAGTAGTAATAGAAATTACATCGGTAGGCTTTCATTTTCATTCACTCCCTTTACTACACTACAGCCTCTCATTTCTTGTGGTCAGCGCCTTGAATAGCCCCTTGAACTGATAAGCACGCTATGTAAATACCAGTCATTTAAATTGTCGCGTCATATTTGTTAGGTTTTTATAATGCAGGCAGAATGGCTCGGTAGTCAGAGCTCTAAGCTCGTACGTACCCCAGGTTCCTTCCAGCTTGTCCTTGGATATCGTCCATCTGCCATCAGCTTGATAATTATATTACTTTCATTACATGTAAAAAGCCTGAGATCAGGCGTGTTAGTCAAATGGTAACTTCCGTGAAGTGACGTTAAGTTACCTCAAATAAACAATTCAATTCAAATCAATATTTAATTTAATATCATCTCACAACCAATCGATTTTTTTTAAATATTAGCAAAACAAAACAAACCGAAACCAAAAAACGTCAATGTATAACTCATTTGACTATTACAACTTACATTAGTCTGTTCCGACAATTACAACCGCAATGTCCTGTACTATGTAAGATGTCATTAAAACCGACTTGTGCAGATGAAATGAACAGGAAAGCTGTGTTCAAATTTAATTGGTACTCTTAGTTATACTGTAATATATATGTTTATATATGTGTCACACTTTTATGTTAAATAATGTTAGTTTTATAATTTAAAAGGAAATGTTTGCGAGGGGAGATGCGATCGCGAGTGCGTTAGATTTGAAGATGCAAGCATTTTTACATTTTAAACCTTATGTTTTTCAAGTCTTAATGTTGTTCTTTTATTTGAGCAATGTTTAAAGCCTGTCATAATTTCTTGTAAAAGGTAATAGCTTACAGATTTGCTCAATTTAATTGAATGGGCTCTATGCACAAAGGCGTGGCGGCCACGTGCTGCGGGAATAACACGGCGTGCTCGAGTTTGAAAATGGTGAAGTACTGTGCTGCGTTTGGATGCTATAACTTCGACGTAAACCTTTATGCAAAGAAAAGAACATTTCCTTTCATCGATTTCCACTGAAAGATGAAATATTGCCATGACCGCTTTGTTATTCCCGCGCCACGTGACCATGCCGCCGACTTGTGCATAGAGCCCATTGGTTATGTCGTATTCTCTTTGGTCTTGCAGAATGACTCTATCGCCACACGGCCGCTGCTATATTTTTCCAAGAGAAATTAGCCCGGAGTTCACCCTTGTGGGTGATAATGTATGCTCCAACCCTCTAACCTCCAACATAATATAAACCTCTGCACTGCAATCTTACATCCGTTACTCCGATCTAGATTCATATGTGGTCCAAACTCTATGATGGGAGAAACACACTTTTACCCTAATGCATGTGGACTGTAAGCAGCAGAGATATTTAGGGGCGTGGGTGGCACGAATTCTTTGCCTTTATCGACAAAGTAATCAGATATTTTCACAGCCACACTTCATTATCCTTCTCTCGCACGCTGTAAATTGAAGAAAACTGTAACGTATATGCACACACGTGCGAATGTAAAACCATTCACCGGCGCGCTCACGTGTATGCATGCGTGAACACAAATGCAAACACTCGCGCACTCAAGCGCAAGTAAACGGGTGCGCGCACGAACACATCAAGGGCGAAAAAAAAGCATTTCCACACGCCACTCTAACGCGCAGTGCAAAGTGCACACGCGATTACGACAAGATGAACACGCATGAACATCTGCACGCTTGCATGCGAACACACACACAAATACACACACCTGAATGATAAGCCGTTTCACTGTCCCATTCAATCTACACATACATACACACACACGTACACGCACGCACACTCACGAACCCTCCACCACTCCATCCCTGCATGCACACACCTCACCATAATTTTCGTTCATCTTGGCTTGTCATTTCACTTTTCCGAAACACCCCTCCAAACCTATCCTCCCTGGGGTGAGAAAATTAAAACTGATGTTGCTGGGGATGCTGATATAGTTTAGATGCAAGACAGCTCTCTGTGGAATAATGGGGTCCTTTATGCCCAAGTCTTATCTGATGAGACACTACATTTTCCAAGCTCTCTCGGCCTTATCAACCGCTGTCGGCAAAATAAAGGAAGGGGGAAAAGTATGGTTTTAAACTATCCCGCACATATAAACTAGGAGTATTTGATTATTACTGTGCCTTTCTCCACCTACCCATTCTCCCTCACACACACACACACACACACACACACACACACACACTCCTTCCCCTCCAACACCTCACCCCCACTCACACACACACACCCACACACACACACACACCAAAGTTTCAAGAGGCTGTGGATGATATTTTATTTTCTTCTACGTCGATCAGGTTCCACCGCCCTAGGTCACCTCCGTTGCGGTTGACTTTGGGGTCAAACCTCTCTCAATTTAAGATTCCAAAGCTTTAAAACCTTGACCGTGCTATATTGGGTTCTTTGCACATCATCCTCTTTATTATTCCATTCTTATAAGGCTACCTCTCACGCAGCTGTTCTTAATCGTCATTTGAAATTAACAGTGCCTGTAAGATTTTAAAAAAATATAAAATTTAATGAAGTCTTACGAAGTGTTTGTGTGAGAGATGTATGACAGTTTTAATTATCATATTTGCCTGGGGTGTGATGGATGCGTGTGTGTTTGTTGTCTGTGTGAGTGTGTGCCTGTGCGTGTGAGTGTGAGTGTGAGGGTGTGGTTGTGTGTACGTGGCGATGTAGAAACGCCGTTATTGTTGCACTCTTTATACTCTACCTACGTTCTTTTGACGGCCGCTTTATTTTGATGTCAGACCAATGTTCTGTTAGGGTTAAGGCTTTTTTAGGCTTAGGTTAAAGGTTAGTGTTTGAGTTATGGTTAGCTTTAAAAAAAATTGACTCATTTCCAAAAATGTCAAAACAACGTATGGGGCGTGTCATGAAAGTCATAACAACGGCGTTTTGGCACGGTTGTGTCTTTGTGTGTGTGTGTGTGTGTGTGTGTGTGTGTGTGTGTGTGTGTGTGTGAATGTTTGCCAACATCGGGGCAATTTCCATGTACGCAATTATCTCTGTTGTCATTTTGTTGAATAAAATCTGTATTCTGTATTCTATAATCTGTATTCTGGATTTTTTTTTTAATCTCTGTCATAATTTACATGCATTGATTTTAATTTCAATTGTGGAATTTGTTTCCCCTTTTAAATTTTAATTTAATCGATCCAATGATTATGGCACTACATAAACGTGGTCGCCGTCGTCGTCAACATCATAATCAGTATTAGCAGCAGCAGTAGCAGCAATTACCATTGCCATCGTAGTAATCTTTCGAATAGCGTTACAACATTGGCTTACTCAAAGTCCATTAACTCGTCAAAAGACACTACCACAGCTGACCACGAGTATTGCCCCTTTAGCCACTGAGTATTATACGGTACACGAGTATAGGGTACAGGTTTGGGGTTAGGTGGAGGGAGATGAGAGGAAAAAAATAATTTAAAAAAAAAGAAGTAAAGGGAGGGGGTGAGTAGGTACGAGGTGTGTGGAGGTTACAACAAAACAAACTCTTAAAGAAGAAGAAGAATAGGGTATTCGAAAAGAAGAAGGAATGAATCTTGGTTTTGTATTATTAAGTTAATCGCTCGAATATTCACTTTTAAACTTTTTGACATCTTTCTTTACAGTGTATGAATATACCTCATTTTATTATTATTTCTTTAATTTAATTCAGCTGTTCTTTAATCATTTACGATTTATTAACAGAGCGTGGCGATTCTTTAATGTTCCTAAACCGATATAGTTTCCTTTGAGCGCATAAGTTTATTTAATGTCTCCAACAAACTTAACTTCCCTCTCCCCCATTGTCTCTTCCCCCCCACCCTGTTCCCTTCTCTCCCACCCACGTCCTACAAGTCCCCACTTCCACCCCTCGTTTTCCCTCCGCCTACTTTTCCTATCTTTGTTCATTCCTCTCCTTTCCCCTCTCGGCACTAGCCTCCTATCCATTCCAGAATTTCGCCTCCTGTCTCTCAGTCGAAATAAAACATCTTCGGTTCCCACCATTCTCCGTTGTGTGCCCTCTAGGGGTGCCGCCAAACACGCGTGGGAAAAAAGCTGAGCGCGGGAGATGACGTCACTATGGCTCCGGTGCTCGTTTGCATTTAAAAAAAAAAAAGCATTCCGCGGAGCAGTCTTGGGATCTCGGTTGATGCTGGATAAAGAAACGCGTGGCAAAGAGAACTAGTCCGTCTCGAATGTTCCTTGGTTAGAGAAAGGAAAGGACGTTCGTGTTTACGTCGTCTTGGAAAGTTACAGGCTTTCTTCTGTATTTTTCCCCTCCACCCTGCCTCTCTCTCTCTCTCTCTCTCTCTCTCTCTCTCTCTCTCTCTCTCTCTCTCTCTCTCTCTCTCTCTCTCTCTCTCCCGCACATCTTTCTATCCTTCACACTCTTCTTCTTCCTTCTTAGGATCGTACGATAATTTTCTTCTGGTTACGCTTCATTGACACTCGTCGCCGTACCAGCTGGATTTTGTTTTCCCAAGCATAGCACAATAACAACTGAATTTTTCACCAGAAAGTGTTTACGGTTACCGTTACAAATTGTTGTTGTTGTTGTTTCCGGTGTTATTTTTGGTGAGTAGTAGTAGTAGTAGTAGTAGTAGTAGTAGTAGTAGTAGTTGTAGTTGTAGTTGTTGTTGTTGTTGTTGTTGTTGTTGTTTTTGGTGAGTAGTAGTAGTAGTAGTAGTAGTAGTAGTAGTTGTAGTTGTAGTTGTAGTTGTAGTTGTAGTTGTTGTTGTTGTTGTTGTTGTTGCTGCTGTCGTCATTGTCGTCATCATCATCATTAGCAGCAACCGCAGCAGCAGCAATAGCATCCACCACCACCACCACCAACAACAACAACAACACCAACAACAGCAACCACAACAACAACAACAGCATTATCATCATTAACCATTGTTGTTGTCCACCTTTCCTTCTCTTCCTCCTTTCCTTTGCACTACTGCTTCTTCTTCTTCTTCTACTTCTACTTCTTCTTCTTCCGCGAAGCCGTACAGTACGGTACGGAATTACCCACCGCTTCGCGGATTTATTCCCTGAGTGATTGCTTCTTGAATACCGCGAAGCGGTGGGTAATTCCGTATCGTACTGTACGGCTTCGCGCATTTATCCACAGAGTAAATGCTTCTTGAATACCGCGAAACGGTGAGTAATTACGCATCGTACTGTACGGCTTCGCGCATTTATCCACTGAATAACTGCTTCTTGAATACCGCGTAACGGTGGGTAATTCCGTATCGTACTGTACGGCTTCGCGCATTTATCCACTGGGTAAATGCTTTCTAAATACCACCCCTGAAGATCGTGAAGATCGTGGTAAGAATGAGCAGAATGAGCACGTGGAAGATAGCGATGACGTCGAGGAGAGAGGATTGGAAGCAAATTTAATTCCTTTGAGCACGACCACAAAGTCTGGAAGAAAGAGGAGGAGGAGGAGAATGAAAAATGGAGGAGGAAGAAGATGTGCGGTAAAAAAAAAAAAAAGACGACAGCGGGGTTCGATGATTGTAAAAGAACAAAACAGATTGAGGAGTTCTCGAGGTTGATTCCCAATTAGCTAGGTAATATCTCCGTGGGGACTTGACACTTCGACTGGTCGTTTCGAATATCGAGCATTTAGTGCTCCCTGCTGAATAATTTGTGAAGGGACTTGGGGAAAACCTCCCTTCACACCCTGAACCTTTTTAGGTTAATTTATTTGTACTTTTATTGTAGTTCTCTTTCCCTGCTTTCTACACACACATACACGCACACCTACACACACTCACGCACACTCACACACACACACACACACACGAACACATACAAAACACGTCATCCATCACCACCTTGTCCGTCGAGAATTTCAAAGTACCATCATATTATTTTGATTGATATTGTTGTTATTCACAATTCCATTGCAGAAACGCCCAACCATTTTCGCGGGGATAGAAATGCGCAATGCATAAATGGTACGCATAATCGGGATAAATTAAATTTCAAATCATGAAGTGCATGAATTCTGTTTTGTTTTCTTTTGACCCTCATCCCCCTTCTCTTTCTTCCTCCTATCTCCCACGACCTCTCGTCATCATCTCTGTTTCTGATTGATCTGCCTTTGTCTCTCTGCTCGCTCCTCCCCTCCCCTACTCATACCTAACCCCTATTTTTATTTAATCGTTCTTATATAGCGCTTTTCCAGCTCAAGAGCTGCTCAAGGCGCTGGCCGATACAGGATCTAACTCAAGCCGCCCGAGACGCCTTTGGGCGCATGGTCTGACGCCCGGACAACTGAGCACAATCCTGGGCAGCCAGGGATGGGGGAGAAGGACCTAGGTGCATGCTGGGTGTGTTCTTGTCACCGGCACTCACCCGTCTAGGACATGAGCGTCAGGATCTTTAAAGTCCGTTATGATGGAATATATGCGACACAGACTAGACCTCGGTTTATACTCTCATCCGAAGGAGTAGGAAAACAGGAGTAAAGTGTCTTTCCCAGGGACACAACACAATGGCCCGGCTAGGGCTCGAACCCGGGACCTTCAGATCCGCAAGCCGAAGCACTCCCATTAGACCACAGTGCCTCCTACCCTTGGGTTCGGCCACTGAATAGAATAGATCCAACGTTTCAAGGCGACTAACAAGGGTGATGTCAGCACTGCATCACTGGGCGAAAGTCTTCTACACAGAACCTCACGTTACTATAGGTTTAACGACCACGTGTTTGGGGCCAATGCGAGCCACACTGTACTCGTGGAGTTCGGCTGTGGCCAACAGCCTGGAGAGAATTGGGCCCCGCCAGGTCTTTCTTGCCCAAGATGAAAAGAACCACTCACTCCATACCGGATCGGACGTAGCCCGGGACACCAAGGACTGCGCCTTCCGTTGTCCACCAGAACGGAGGTAATAAGTGTGTTACTGATGGAAAACTTAGCGAGATCCGCACGAGAAACAACATCGTCATAGGAACCTGGAATGTCAGGACCCTAACTGCGGAGAGAAAATTAGAAGAATTTGCCCACGAGCTGGGCCACTATTGATGGAACATTTTAGGTATCAGCGAACTGCGCTGGAAAAGCCTCGGTGAAACAACAACTGACAAAGGCCACAAGCTTTATTTTAGGGGGAGAGATGAAAGGCACGAGCACGGCGTTGGATTCTTGGTCCACAAAGTCATTCTAGCCACAGTCATGGGTTGCCGCTGTCGTAAGAGGACCAGTTTAACACAGCGCTACGGCTTCTCGCCTTAAATAAGTCAGCCTGTAGCCTTTGTAAATTAAATCGACGTACAGAAGACGACGCAAGTCTATTGTGGGCTCAGCATATGTACGCTAACGCTGGCTCAGTTAGGAAGTGACCTCAGTCTGCTGACGTTAGCCAGTAACACCCACCCACGCCAGAGTAAGACTCTTGTGGTATAGATTTCCCGGGCTTCTGGCTGACCACAGGGCTATATAATCATTCTTTACCTGACGCCCATAGGAGAAGGAGCTAAGCTCTGAAAGATCTCTCTACCTGAAGACTAAAGCAGGGACTGGTGATATTCAATTCAACCTAGTTAGCCACAGCCTGACATTGTCAAAAAGACGAGAAGATATCGTTGGCCCGAAGCAGAAGAACGACTATTAAGATTCCACACTGACATTCGGCCTGCATTGGAGCATCAAGCACTGAGCTACGATAGCCCACCAGTCTGTCAACCAGGAGAAGACACTACCACAACACCGCTCATCGACTAGAAAGCTAAGTCAATTGAAAGCGTGCACCAAAACTGCTATAGAAGGACATCAATAGTCCACTCTTCCAGAAAACTGACCAGTAAGTTGGACAGAACGCACCATTAGCCCAATGATGAGACAGTAGCTGCATAGAACTCTCAAGGAGCGAACCATTCGAAGTGATATTTGGGCATTTAAGTTAGCATAGTGATTAGAAGATTTTGTATAGAGTAGAGGAAATAAATGTGTGATATTTACTGTTAACAAAAGGCTGTACTACCTATGTTTCATAAACGTGTGAGAGCTAGTGTGTCAGTGAATCGTTTACAATTTTCTCCCTATCTCTGTAACCCCTGCCTAACACAGACCGAGCTAAACTTATAAATGTATTAAGATTAGTCAACTGGAGATTAACTAGCCGCTCCTCACAGACGAAAGACGAGTTGGTAATAGCATTCCATTGTGCAGAGCCCAGCAACAATAGACCCACCGTCACAGCCACCCAGTCTCCATGAGACCCATTACCATCCGTCTGAGAGGAACCCCTTTCAAAATCACCATCATCCAGGCCTATGCCCCAACATCAGACTATGACGACAGCGAAGTCGAGGATTTCTATTGATATCGGCAGGACGTCCTTGACCCATTCCCGAGAAAGGACAGAGTCATAGTGCAAGGCGACTGGAATGCCAAGGTTGGCCAAGATGCGTACCACAACTGGGGAGACACATGTGGACACCACTGCAACAACAGAGGTCTGAGACTCATGGAGTTTGCCAGATACAACAATCTGATACTGGCAAACATGCTTGGTCCCCACACAAAATCCAGAAGATGCTCCTGGCACAGTACTAGCGGAAAGCATCACAACCAAATTGACTACATTATGGTGAAGAAACCTTTCAGATCAAGCGTCAACATTTTCCAGGAGCCGACATCGGAAGTGACCACGTGGTGGTGTCTTTCCGGCTCCACTTGAAGAGAGTAAACACAGCAAAGTGCACAAGACTGGAGTTTGACCTGGACAAACAGCAAGACCCGGAGGTGGCTGAAATATTCCAAGCCACATTTGGAGGGAAATTTGCACCACTGCTTATTTTGGGAGCTGTTGAAGTAGATGTCAGCGCCATGATCACCACCTTCAACTCAGCTATGACAGATGCCGCCACTGAGATCCTTGGCAAGCACCGCCCAAAGAAGTAACCGTGGATCACACCTGAACTTTTGGATCTGTGTGACAAACGAAGAGTTGAAAAAGAAAAAAAACCACCTCACATGCAGCTGATGCCTACCGGAAAATCAACAGTTACATCCGAAAAGGCATGCGCACAGCAAAGGAGAACTGGATAGAAGAGCAATGCCAAGAAATGGAGAACAGTCTGAACAAGAACAGCAGCAAGAAGGCCTAACAGAATGTGAAGCGGCTGACAAATGTTAGGCAGCCCAATTCTCCACGATCTAAAGCAAGTCTGGCATATGCCTTACAGAAAAACAAGAAGTCTTGGGTAAATGGACAGAGTATTGCTCTGACCTTTACAACCACACACCAAACGGAGACCCATCAGTTCTAGCTTGTCCCCAGAACAGAGAAGAGGAAGAAATCCTCCCAATTCTTCGAGAAGAAGTTGAGGCAGCAGTGCAATCGCTGAAGAAGGCGAAGTCGGCGGGAGTGGACAACATACTCTCAGAATTGCTTCAAGAAGGAGGAGAAGCGATGATTGACGCCCTCACCATAATCTGTAACAAGATCTGGCAGAGTGGGGAGTGGCTTACAACCATGGATCCAATCCCTTGTCATCACTCTTCACAAAAATGGAACCTTCAGGAGAGTGAAAATTACCGCACAATCAGCATTATCAACCAACCCAGAAAAGTCCTCCTGTAAATAATATTAAACAGGTTGAAACCCCAAGCTGAACAAATCATACCTGAAGAACAAGCAGGATTCAAGGCAAGGCGAAGTACCACTGAGCAGATTTTCAACTTCGGAATAATCTGCGAGAAATACTTGTCAGCGCCAACATCTATTTCATGTGTTTCTAGACTTCAAGAAAGCGTTTGACCGAGTCTGGCATGCAGCTCTGTGGGCAACCATGAGAGTGTACCACATCAGCCCTAACATTATTGATATCATCAAAATCCTGTATGACAAGGCTACCAGTGCAGTTATCCAAAACAGCGCCATCGGGAACTGGTTCAGATCAACAATCGGCGTGCGTCAAGGATGCCAACTCTCTCCAACACTCTTCAACATCTTCCTGTAGCGCATCCTGTCAGATGACCTTGCAGATCACGAATTAAAAGTCAGCATAGGGGGTAGAGCAATTTCCAACCTCGGCTTTGCGGATGACATTGATGGATTGGCTGGAGAGGAACAAGAACGTAAACAGCTGATACAGAGGCTTGATACCACCTCCAGAGCCTCTGGAATAGAATAAGTGCAGAGAAGACCAAAATGATGACCAATAACACCAATGGCATCAGCTGCAGCATGGACCTCAAAGTTCAAGGCCAATTCCTCAACACAGTGCATAGCTTCAAATATTTAGGAGCCATTGTATCAGACAATGGGTCCCGACAGGAAGTCCTCTCCAGGATCGCACAAACAACTGCAGCTGCCCTGGCAAGGTTGAAGCCCATTTAAAAACCATTTGAAGGACCATCAGTCAACATTCCAAGGTAAGGCTGCTGCGCTCACTTGTCATCTCCATCTTTCTATACGCTTGCGAAATATGGACCCTCACTGCAGACCTACAACACAGAATACAAAGCATAAAGATGAGGTGCTACAGAAGACTTCTGGTCATTTCATATACCCAGCACATCACCAACGACGAAGTCCGACAGACCATCACACAAGCCATTGGACAACACGATGACATGCTCACAGTGGTGAAGAAACGGAAACTCCGATGGTATGGCCACGTCACCAGAGCATCAGGCCTTGCAAATACAATTCTGCAAAGCACGGTGCAAGGAGGCAGAAGAAGAGGGAGACCGAAAAAGAGGTGGGAGGACAACATTCGAGAATGGACTAGATTGACACTGACCGAAGCCATGAGGTTTGCTGAGGACAGAGAAAGATGGAGTACGCTGTTTAAACGATCGTCTGTGGTGCCCCAACGACCTTCGAGTTACGGGATAGGATAGGAAAGGACATAATCACCCCTTCCCCCACCACCCCTTCTCCTCTCTCTGTCTGTTTCTGTCTCTGTCTCTCTGTCTCTCTTTCTCTCTCTGCCTTGCTCCTACGGCCTCTCTCTAACCCTTTCCCCTGCTCTCTGCAGTATATTATTTTCCCACACACCTCAATTTCCCCTGCCCTTTTTTTTTTCTTCTCTTTTCAGTATTCCCTTGCACTGCATCTTATGTTGCATCTTATCGCTCACCGAATTCTGCGAAGGTCTTTACCCCGCAGACTTAAAGCTTACTCATGCATTGGCTCCTTTTGCTGTCACCTTTTACGGTGACATCGTCCTTGTTGATTAGTGACGTCACACGATTTTCGCTCCCGAATGTTGTTGTTGTTGTTGTTGTTGTTGTTGTTGTTGTTGTTGTTGTTGTTGTTGTTGTTGTTGTTCTTCTTCTTCTTCTTCTTCTTCTTCTTCTTCTTCTTCTTCTTGATCATGTTCATCATCTTTTTCCTCTTCCAACTTTAAGTTAGTCGACCAAATAAAATTAATGCAACAGCTTCTGACTTCTGTCTTTCTCTTCTTCCTCTTTCTCCTCCTCCTTCTCTTCATTTCATCATCATCATCATCATCATCATCATCATCATCATCATCATCATCATCATCATCATCATCATCATCATCATCATCATCATCATCATCATCATCATCTTCATCATCATCTTCATTATCGTCGTCGTCGTCTCCCTTTTATTCTTCTATTGTTTCTGTCGTTTAAATGGGTTTGCTATTTTCCTGTCAACTTGGTAGTGCCACGGTCTTTCTATCGTTTACAGATCAGTGTTGGCACATGCCCCTGGCTCTTGATTCTTCTTCTTCTTCTTCCTCCTCCTCTTCTTCTTGTTCTAAGTTTTGCTCTCAAACTAGGGCCGAAGTCTCTGTGCATCCTGAAATGTATTTTGTTTCCATGTTTTGTTGAATGTGCAACCCATAGAATGTTTGTTTCAATTTTTTTTAACATAAATCATACACTGTCAATTGTTCAGATATCTTATTGCTTGACAAATCGTTATTGTTCGGTTGTATAGATATTTTCTGCACCTCAGACCTCTCTTTGTTCCTTGAACCATATTTTATAGATGACGATACTTGATGATGATGATTTATAAATAATAATAATAATAATAATAATAATAATAATAATAATAATAATAATAATAATAATAATAATAATAATAATAATAATAAATAAATAAATAATTTATTTCATGTAAAAAAATCTACGCCTTTCCCCCATGAGAAGATCGAAGCACAGTTACAGCCAAAAAGAAAAAAAAACAAAAAAAAAACAACAACAATGCATATTCTAGGAACAAAACGTTGAAAGTACCAAACAGTATTAAAACATAGTCAAATCTCTCTATGTCTCTCTCTCTCCCTCTCCATACAAACTCTCTCTCTCTCTCTACACTCTTTCTCTTCTCTTCTCTCTCTCTCTCTCTGTCTCTATCTCTCTGTCTGTCTGTCTCATACATAGACGCACGCACACACACACATACACACACAGACACCACATAAGGGCATCCTAACAATAAATAAAACAACAAACATACATATTCCATAAAACACAATCCAATAAAATACAACGCACAATTAAACCATCAATCTCCCTAAGAATTCGTGTATTCCACATGGAAACGGAGACGTGCAATTACATTAAAACGCAACGGAGCAATTGCTACAATCATCACTAAAGACACAACACCTGCACAGACACTCAAGCAGCCAAGCACACCAGGACCATGACGACGATGAATAACGACGATGGCTAAGACAACTGTGACGATGATGATGATGATGATGATGATGATGATGATGATGATGATGATGATGATTGATGATGATTGATGATGATTGATGATGATTGATGATTGATGATTGATGATTGATGATTGATGATGATGATGATGATGATGATGATGATGATGATGATGATGATGATGATGATTGATGATGATTGATGATGATTGATGATTGATGATGATGATGATGATGATGATACGATTTATTATTGTGCCGTCTTCACGTCAGTAGACATGCTCAATGAGTATGCTTTTAAAAAAAGACATTTAAAAGATCGAATCGTATTATATCTTTTTCAACATTACATGCATTAACGCATTATTTTTCTTTAATAAAAAGCACAACACCTCAGGCTTCTGATGCTACATCGATTCCTATTACTGCTGGCCATATGCACTTTTGCAATTTAAGCTGTATTATCTATTTTAGTTTGTT
Source organism: Oncomelania hupensis (assembly GCA_036898135.1). Classification (NCBI taxonomy): domain Eukaryota; kingdom Metazoa; phylum Mollusca; class Gastropoda; order Littorinimorpha; family Pomatiopsidae; genus Oncomelania; species Oncomelania hupensis. The sequence continues at coordinate 60,408,994 of CM072513.1, forward strand.
GATTTAATCCTATCCTGTCCTATCCTATCCTATCCTATCCCGTAACTCGAAGGTCGTAGGGGCACCACAGATGATCGTTTAACCAGCGTACTCCATCTTTCTCTGTCCTCAGCAACCCTGATGGCTTCGCTCAGTGTCAAGCCAGAGCATTCTCCAATGTTGTCATCCCATCTCTTTTTCGGTCTTACCTTCTTCTGCTTCCATGCACCGTGCCTTGCAGGATGGTCTTTGCAAGGCCTGATGCTCTGGTGACATGGCCATACCATCGGAGTTTCCGTTTCTTCACCACTGTGAGCAGGTCATCGTGTTGTCCAATGGCTTGTGTGATGGTCTGTCGCACTTCGTGGTTGGTGATGTGCTGGGTATACGAAATGCCCAGAAGTCTTCTATAGCACCTCATCTCCATGCTTTGTATTCTTCGTTGTAGATTTGCTGTGAGGGTCCATGTTTCGCAAGCGTATAGGATAATGGAGATGACAAGGGAGCACAGCAGCCTTACCTTGGAATGTTGACTGATGGCCCTTCAAATGGTTTTCAAATGGGCTTCAACCTTGTCAGGGCAGCTGCAGTTGTTTGTGCGATCCTGGAGAGGACTTCCTGTCGGGACCATTGTCTGATACAATGGCTCCTAAATATTTGAAGCTATGCACTGTGTTGAGGGATTGGCCTTGGACTTTGCTGATGCCATTGGTGTTGTTGGTCATCATTTTGTTCTTCTCTGCACTTATTTCCATTCCATGATTTAATACCTTTGTCTTTAAAATGTGATTTTCTGTAACAATGATCTACGCTTGTGTACAAATTTTTTTTGAGGTAGCTATATTGTGTTGGGTGGTATTGTGTTGTGTTGTGTGGTATTGTGTTGTGTTGTGTTGTGTTCATGTTTGTTGAATGTGAATTATAAAGATTTTACTTGTTGTTTCTGTTATTATTGTTGTTGGGGTTTTTTTAATCATTCAAATGTCATGCACTTAGAGGTCTCTTTAGTGGTATTGTTAACTTATTTATCATTTGGCATATGGTTACTGTTAGGTCGCATCATTTCTGCACCTGAATTCTCTTCACTGGCTGAACCGGTCTTTTCAGTTTTGCAGATGAGGATAGATGAGTGCAGTGCTTCGATGGGTACACGAGTGCACTCTTTATCCGGGTAGACAAGTTGCTTTCACCCTGGGGGTGGGAGTGTGTCATGAATGTAAACAGCTTCCTCGTCGGGTACAGTGCATCGCGGTATTTGCACCATCGCAGAACGATAATGTGGGGTGGGAACGGAGATGGTGGTGGTAGTAGTAGTGGTAGGAATATCAAGAAGAAGAAGAAGAAATGAGGGAGGCGGACATGGATGGGGGAGACACAGAGAGAGATGGAGAGAGAGAAAGAAAGAAACAATACAGGAAAATGGATGAAAGACCAGATAAATAGTACCGAGAAAATAAAATAAAAATTAATAAACCGAAAACGAAACAAGAGCACGAAGACAACGGCTGAGTAAGGAGGAGAAGAAGATGAAGATGAAAGTGAAGATGACGATGACGACGGTTTCGATGACGATGGTGATAGTGATGGTAGGAAAGGAGGGAAGAAGAAGAATGATTCTGGGTAAGTAGTTGTGGTGTCGATGCTGAGCGCTTGGGATTAGGGGAACAGGATCAAGTGCACAAGAGTCGAAGGTGAAAGCGAGGAAATGTCGAGGCATCGACAAGGGATCATTCAGAAAATATGGGAGAAATGTGTTAGCTCCAAACAGTCAGGTTTGAGTAGGGAAGGTCTGTGGGAAGGAAAACCTGGAGTGTGGGGGGGGGGTGAATGGAGAGGAGATCGTCGGGTGTGTTGAATGGGGGTGTGTGGGGGGTAGGATCAGGATCGAGTGCGTAATAGTCAAAGGTGAACGTGAGGAAATGATGGGGCACGCACCAACAAGGTGCCATTCAGAAAAGACGGAATAAAGATGTCAGCACCACAAGTCTGTGTGACTAAAACGCAGTTACGCTTTGCCCTCCTTTCAACGAGAAAATTGCAAGAGGTCGACTAAAACATGTCAAACCCCGACTGTCAAGGTTTTATAATTGAAACCAATCGACTGAAAAAACTACACACACACAAAAACACAGCCAACAACAACAAACTTTGGTTTCAGGAATCGTAATGAGGAAAGAAAGGATATTTGGGGTTTTATCCATCATCCTTTCTAGCGAAATTGGGGCTACGTTCTCGGCAAAAGCGCGGCAGCCGGAGGAGCAGCGACACCCAGGACAAGGGGGAATGGGGATGGAATAAGATCTATAGTGCACTGCTGGGTATATTGGTGTATCTGGCACTCATCCGCCTAGAACATGAGCGGTACATACGCACGCACACTATCAGGCAGAAAGGAAGGACAGAGATGGGAGATCTGCAATTATGGCAAGAAAAGCGAAGAAGGAAAAAAAAAAAGTAGAGTGATGTTATTCATCGTGGCAGGGTACAAGGAGCTAAAGGCAAAGATCACTAAATATTCTTGTTGTCGTTTTCCTGGTTGTTGTTGTTGTTGTTATCGGTTGTTATGATGGTACATTTCTTCTTCTTCTTCTTCTTCTTCTTCTTCTTCTTCTTCTTCTTCTTCTTCTTCTTCTTCGATTTGCTAGTGCTTTAGGAAAAGGAGGACGCACAAGAGATAACAATAATCCGAAGGAGATTTACTTTTTCCTTCTTTTCTTTCTTTTAAAATGGAGAGAGATGGAGATTATGTTCCCAAAAATTAAATTGTGACGTGAAAAAGGGATTTGGATGGGGTTGGATGGATAGGTCATAGAATGGATGGACGAGATGGATGGATAGGACTGGAAAGAAAAGGTGGTTAGGTCGAAGAAAGGACGGGGATAGAATATATTGTGAGGCGATAGTGTGAAGTGAGCGGAGCAGTTGTGTTTTGTCTTGCTGTGCCATTCTGTGACCTTTCCCAGGATCCTCTTTGACCTGGAGGTCACAGCGACCTCATCCGGTTTTAAAACGGCGCACGCGCGATGGCCCAGATGTTACCAAAGACTACGGTTAGCCGCTCAAACATAATACTGTCGTCAATCAATCATAATTATGAGATAGGCTACACTGTACACAGCCTTAGATATTGCTACTACAATTTCGGAAGGCTACATTCATTTCCACAACGTTAACCTAGCTCTGTAAATATCGTTTGTTCTCGCCGTTTTCGTAACTCAGACTCAAAGCGCGGCTATCTGTAACCCACAAACGCGCTCAGATGTTGCACATACTGTTACATGCACAACAAACGCATTTTTATCACTCCAACATGTGGTGTGAAGGAAGGAAGTGGGGTCGCTATTAAAAGACGGAAAGGAAATTAGTTGATTTTGTTTGTTTGTTTGTTTGTTTGCTTTTTGGTTGTTTTTTTTTTTATAGTTAGGTTGACTGTTTTCTATTCGGAGTGACTTTGTTTCAATGGACTTTGCCAAGCACCATTCCCGCTCCAGCTGTCTTTTCTACACAGACCTCCCTTCCACTTCGGTTTTTTTTTCTTCTATTGTTGATTTAGTTGTTTGGTGTGGTTGTGGTTTTTTTTCCCCGGTTCCTCCTTATGCTCGGACATTCTTTTTGGATGGATACATGCGCGGTATAAGTGGACATCACCACCACCAACACCAACACCAACACCAACACCAACACCATCATTATCATCATCATCATCATCATCATCATCATCATCATCATCATCATCATCATCATTATCATCATCATCATCATCATCATCATCATTGTCAATCGTCGTCGTCGTCGTCGTCGTCATCATCATCATCATATAATACTATTAATAACGGAGGATTACCCATTGAAAACTCCCTGTGAACTGATAGGCCTCGTACTAACGTTAAATGTTTTGCTTCATGCGTGGGTCCAACCCAGCCCCGTTTCGTTCGACACTGGAAACTTTGGCATTGGATTACAGCTGTCTGCTGCAATGCTAACAGGACACCTCTCTGTCTCCTTCTTTGGGTGACTCCATTGCACTGACTGCGGATCTCAAAAGATCCATTTTGAAAACTTTGTTTACTTTTTGATGAAATCGGGTGTACCCGAATATTCGCCTTGTTATTAGGTGAAAACAAAGTTTAAAGTTGGCTTTCGTTACTTAAACCAACCGCTGAAGTTTGAATTTTTCCATTTCTGTTCTGACAGGGAGTGCTTTCCCCTTTGTTTAATGCTACAACAATAGGCCTACCAAAGACGTGTGACCTTTGACTCCACACGGCTTCAAGAGTGCGTTTTGGTGTCTTGGATAGGATATGGTCTGTGGTAGTAAACTGAAGCGTAAACCATTATGAAGCAATCTTCTTATGGGTTCTGCCTCTAACGGGCTTTCCTATCCTATCCTATCCTGTCCCGTAACCCGGAGGTCGTAGGGGCACCACAGATGATCGTTTAACCAGCATACTCCATCTTTCTTTGTCCTCAGCAGACCTGATGGCTTCGCTCAGTGTCAAACCAGTCCATTCTCGAATGTTGTCCTCCCACCTCTTTTTCGGTCTTCCTCTTCTTCTACCTCCTTGCACTGTGCCTTGCAGAATGGTCTTTGCAAGGCCTGATGATCTGGTGACGTGGCCATACCATCGGAGTTTCCGTTTCTTCCCCACTGCGAGCAGGTCATCGTGTTGTCCAATGGCTTGTGTGATGGTCTGTCGGACTTCGTCGTTGGTGATGTGTTGGGTATAGGAAATGCCCAGAAGTCTTCTGTAGCACCTCATCTCCATGTTTGTATTCTTCGTTGGAGATCTGCTGTGAGGGTCCATGCTTCGCAAGCATATAGGTAAGGAAGATGGAGATGACAAGGGAGCGCAGCAGTCTTACTTTGGAATGTAGACTGATGGTCCTCTCTTTCCATATGGGCTTCAACCTTGTCAGGGCAGCAGTTGTTTGTGCGATACTGGAGGGGACTTCCTGTCGGGACCCATTGTCTGATAGAATGGCTCCTAAATATTTGAAGCTACGCACTGTGTTGAGGGATTGGCCTTGGACTTTGATGTCCGTGTTGATGCCATTGGTGTTGTTGGTCATCATTTTGGTCTTCTCTGCACTTATTTCCATTCCATAGGCTCTGGAGGTGGTGTCAAGCCTCTGTACCAGCTGTTCAAGTTCTTGTTCCTCTCCAGCCAATCCATCAATGTCATCCGCAAAACGAAGATTGGAGATTGCTCTTCCCCCTGTGCTGACTGTTCCTTTGTGATCTGCAAGGGCATCTGACATGATGCGCTCTAGGAAGATGTTGAAGAGTGTTGGAGAGAGTAGGCATCCTTGACGCACACCGATTGTTGTTCTGAACCAGTTCCCGATGACGCTGTTATGGAGGACTGCACGGCTTTGGTAGATACTATTTTTAGCGCAAGAACGCTGGCTGGCGGTAGCTGTTAAATAGGCTCACCTAAACCTAAATAATGTATTGATTTTAAAAAAAATTCGATAGAGATAGGTGTTTTGTTTTTTGTTGTTGTTTTTGTTGTTGATGATGTTGTTTTTGTGTAAACTTATTTTTTCATTGGGGCACCACTCACTGTGAATGTTAAAAGGATCTGTCCATGGGGCTTGGTCAAAGTGAGTCCCTTTAATGTCACGATTCTTCCCCCTCTTGTTACCAGGTACATGTAATAGATTTTTTAAACTGTTATTAATGATGACAAGGGTAAAGATGTAGCCTAAATTGGGAGTGTCCGCTTTTTAAAAAAAGTTAGTTCTTACAGATGTTAACATGTTAGCATGTAGTACGCCTTGATAAAGGTGTTTGTTTCATGTCTGATTCTTCTCATTGTTGCCAAAGATGTTATGTTTTAGGCTGGACAATTGGGAAGTGGTACAAAAAATTACTTTTTTTATCCCCTACCCCCTCCCCAAGCCTCTCTCTCTTTCTCTCCCTCCCTCTCCCTCCTCTGCCTCATCCCCTGCCTCCTCCTTCTTCCTCTTCTCCTCCTCCTCCTCCTCTTCTTCTTCTTCCTCCTCCTTCTTCTTATCTTCTTCTTCTTCTTCTTCTTCTTCCCCTTCTTTTTTCTTCTTCCACTTCTCTGGCGTCCTCGAATTCTTTCATGCATTCTTGAGATCTGTTTGCACAATGTACAATCCGCTTCTCAATCCAGTCTTATCCCAACATGTGCAAATGAATGTAGCTCTTACACAATGATGTATTATTATTCTTTGGCCCTAATTTCATAATTTGATAATTATATACATGTGTTACTATTCCGTATGGAGTAGGAAGCTCAATTAATATTTGGCAACATAGCACAGGACGACAAATAGAAACACAAAGACGTTGCGTTGTATTCTCCTCTTGCATCATCACCGGCAATGCGCAGCAATTACACCAGAATCCCGATTATGTTTGCAGCAACCATACGCAGATAGTATTGTTGGTGAACCAACATAATAAGCCCTAGAAACCCTTGTTTAAACTTAAGTTAGATGTGAGTGTCTGCGTAGGCTCTAGCAGATAAGATAACATACGGTAACGCGTAATAAGGAAAAAGATAAAACAAGCGCAAGAATTTTTTTTTTAAGTTTTAGGTGGGGTGGGGATGGAGGTGGTGATATTCTTTTTCGCCATCAGTTTTCTCAAACTGCAAATAAAGCAAACAAAACCGAAAATACGTACACTCTTTAATCTCTCCCCAGACGTACTTTCTCTGTCTCTCACTCTCCTTCCTATATAAACACACACACACCCATATACACACACACACCACCCACCCACTGTTACACTTGATGTTGTTTTTTTCTCTATCAGTAGTTGATTCAGCCCCGATGCTTGAAATCCTGATAGGTGTAACTCAGATTCATTTATCCACGCAACCCGTTCAATCATCAACAAGGCAGGAGTCGTCGTTTGTAGTTTTCCACTTTTATTCAGCATGCATCAACAACTGCATACAATCGTTCATTCGCTTTTCACTTTACAATTCTCGACTATCAACTTTCCACTTTACAATACTCAACTATTATCAACCCTAACACAACAGCTCTCTCTACTCAAATAGTGCGGCACCATATATAGTCTCTACATACTCCAGAACAGGCGAGAATACCCACGCATAACACACCACAACCAATCAGAAGTAATTTCATCATCACTGTCTCACGTCATACAACCTTATTTGGAATGGAAGCTTCTATAGTTACCACTGGAATTATCCATACGCTTCGATCGATAGTAAACAACCAACACTAGAAAATTTCTCAAATAATATCGACCAACTAAAATTACCAACGTTATACAAAGCTTCTTCTAACAACAACGCAAAATCAAATCAAAGATAAATACACTTTATTATTGCATGCGTTGCAAAATAAAACGAACAGATCTATCGCGCGCGTGCCATTCGGACCGCCGCGCGAGTCTTACCGTAACACCCACCCACCCACACCCACCCACCCACCCACCCACCCACACACACACACACACACACACACACACACACACACACACACACACACACACTGACTCACTCACTTGTACAAGCACGAACAAACAACACTCGACACCCTTAGTGCACTCGCAAAGAATATAACCCCACTCTCCTCCTACTCCGCCCCCTGCATCACCTTCTTAAACCTTCTTTATTCTCCTCCCCCCCCCCCCCCATCTCCGGTACCATCATTGCATGCACTCTTTTAACAACGCACTGCTCGTACTTTTCGCGCGCTTTTTTCTCTTGTTGACGAAAGTGCCACGCACACAACACAACAGACACACACAAAAACACATGCATCTATTAGTGTTTTGTGTTTGTTTTTTTCTTCCTTCCCTTCAATCTTACTACAATTGTCAGGCTCCATCCTTATTCCATACCAACTATTTCCTTTGGCAGGAAAATGGGAGGAGGGGATGGGAGTGGGGGGGGGGGCTAGAGAGAGAGAGAACGTGTACGGGGGTGTGTGCATTTGCTTGTTCTCCTTCCTACCCCCTGCCGAGCGCTTGCCGATCTTTTCCTCCCCTGCATGTTACTGTAATATCAGTCTTCTACCCTCTCCCCATCATATTCACCCTGCTTTCCTTAATGGGGGAAAAAATCACGATGTGTGCGGTGACTGTATGTGGGGTTGGAAGAAGAATGCGGTCGGTCGGCTGCAGAGAAAAACAATGGTAAGGGTAAATAGGAAGTACATGAGGACTTGTGTATGGGGAGGGCGGGAGTGCGAACGGATTAAGACCAGGATCGGCAGGATAAGAGCTACGATTGCGAGATATAGAAGATCCGGAGGTGGGGTGGGTGGGGACGTTTGGGGTGAGTGGATGGATGGCGGGGGTGCGGAGTAGGAGGGGAAGGGGGACCTTGGGAAATGGAGAGAAAAAAAATAAAATACACAGGCAGGCATATTCATCGTTCCTAATTCCGTAGGTTCCGGGAAAAACAGGAAATACAAAATTAATGCTACTTTCTTACATTAATAATAATACTAACGGATTTTTATATAGCGGGTACTCCAGTCTATGACCAGACTCACCACGCTTTACATAGTCATTACATATAAATACATGCACACGATAAAACATCGCTTTTGCTACAATACACCAAAAGACGGAACAGTAAAGGTACAAACTATTTACAACTATGTACACAAATTACAAAAAAGACAGAAATAGACTATTTACAACTCTAACCCTAACCCTTACCCTAACATTACAGGACCAGGATATGTATTTATTTCATCATTCTTAAATAGCGCTTTTCCAGCTCAGGAGCTGCTCAAGGCGCTGGCCGATACAAGATCTAACCCAAACCGACTGAGGCGCCCACTTGCAGCCTCTGGGCGCACTGTCTGACGCCCAGACAGCTGAGCACAATCTTGAGGGGCCGGGGATGGGGGAGAATATAATTTATGTGTAGCCGGTACTCACTCGTCTAGGACATGAACGACAGTCAGTGCGACGGAATGCGTGCGTGCACAGACTGAGTTTATACTGCGCCCCATCCGAAAGGGTAAGGTATCAATGACGTTCCTTTATTTTGTATTTGTGTTGTCCTTTATTCGGTACGTAATTCTTTGTTTCTGTTCTCCCCCCCCCCCTTCTTTCCCCCACCACCCCTTTTTTCCCATTAAATCTTTGGTTTTCATTCTGCTGGCTGTCGCATGTCTTGCACATACATTTAAACAATAAAAGGTGCATCTGGGTTCATTAAGAGGAATGTCACGTTAAAGAATAAGAGAGAGAAAAACAGACAGGCGAACAGGCGACTAAACAGACTTTGCCCGCTTTTAGGAAAACGAACAAAGAACAACCAGCATTATACTGTGAGAAATGCGTGCGCAATTTTGTTTCAGAATTTCAAATAATGTTACCATCGTGTAGCTACCATTAAAAACATTCAACACCGTCGTACATCAGGGTGTCCCGCGTGTTAAAATGACATAACGACGCTTGTGCACGTCGTCATAATTTCAGGACAACTGAAATGGCAACACCACCGGTGCATGTTAAAACAAGCTCGGGGAATGATAAATAACACCCTATAGTCAGCCAGAGGGCCCCAGGGCATACCACTGATGCACCTTGGATGATTTATGTGAATTGCACAGCAATGGCAAAGCCATTAAACCTATTTGTGTCTTCAGTAACAGTAACATCCCTCGAACATTTCAAATTAACAGTCATGTAATACCACGAACCCTTGTCAATCACAGGGCATTGTACACGTGCCCATAGATATGGTTAGGCATGGTGGCCTAATGGTAGAGCTTTGGCTTGCGGATCTGAAGGTCCCGGGTTCGACCCCAGGCCGGGGCATTGTGTTGTGTCCTTGGGAGAGACACCTTGGGAAAGACACTTTACTCCCGTTTAACGTTTCCTACTCCTTCGGATGAGAGTATAAACCGAGATCTAGTCTGTGTCGCATACATTTCATCATAACGGACTTTAAAGATCCTGACGCTCATGTCCTAGACGGGTGAGCGCCGGTGACAAGAACACACCCAGCATGCACCTAGGTCTTTCTCCCCAATCCCTGGCTGCCCAGGATTGTGCTCAGTTGTCTGGAGCGTTATTACGATGCGCCCATAGGCTGCAAGTTGGCCCCTCGGGTGGCTTGAATTAGATCCTGTATCGGCCAGCGCCTTGAGTCTCGTCAAGTACGGCGAGATATGTGCGCTATAATAATAATAACAATAATAATAATAATAATAATAATAATAATAATAATAATAATAATAATAATAATAATAATAATAATAATATGCATTGCACAGCGATGGCTAAGTGATTATTTATTTATTTATTTATTTATTTATTTATTTATACAATCGTTCTCATATAGCGCTTTCCAGCTCAAGAGCTGTTCAAGGCGCAGGCCGACGCGGAAACAAACCCAATCCGCCCGAGGCGCTCACTTGGGGCCTTAGGCCCATCCTCTGACGCCCAGACGACTGAGCACAATTCAGGACGGCAGAGGGACGGGGGAGACGGGACCAAGCTATATTGCTGTGCTGGCACTCACCCGTCTGAGACATGAACGTCAGGATCTTTAAAGCCCGTGCGATGGAATGCGTGAATCAGGGTATGTCCGGTCCTGATTTGGCTCGGAAGAGTCCGCTGGACCTAAAGCAATAATCATGGTAATGTATTGTACTGTTATGGAATGCGTGCGTGTACAGTCTAGACTTCGGGGCCGAGTTCAGTATGCTGTAAATAAGGAGTACATAAGCAGTTTACAGAATGCATAAGTTAAAGACGATTTTTGATCGTTTATTTAACAGTTATTAAGAGTTGTGTACAGTATAAACTGTATATAAGTTATACGTAGTCAGGGGTAGGTATAAGTAGTAATTATAGAGTACTTAAGACACGAGGTCATGCGATATCGCAGAGAGCGCGAGAAAATGACAGAAATGTACTGCCGCCATTGTCCCGTGTGAGACAAATAAAGCCATATTGTATTGAAAGTATCAATATGGCGGATAGTCACAATCGCTGGATTCCTCGTCTTCAATGTTTTCGTAGACCACAGCTATTTCGTGATAGGACCAACCCTCTAATAAAGGTGATAAATGAAGTTAGCGCTACTTTTCTTCCGCATTGCATAGCTGAGACGTGCCGAGGCTTACGTCACTTCTCTTTGTTGTTCGTGTCGCCTACTTATTACGCAGTATAAGGGTGAAATTATACTGCCACGCACGACTGAAGTGAGGACCGAAAAAAGTCGTGTTCTCTTCTTTATTTCCTATCGGTGATTATACTGACACGACTAGACGTAAAAGGTCGTGCGGATGAAAAAAGACGTGCGGACGTGCAACACTTCTTTAAAACGCGCGGAAGGGCCCGATCTTCTATCGAAGTGTTTCGTTACCATCAGGTCTGTTTCCTGCCAAGTTGGAGGACGAAAGATTGATTGTGGTGGTGCGCTGCAGAAAATTGATATATAACAAAGGGGACAAAAATCACAGCAATAGGGAACTTATTCAAAAAGCATGGGAAAACATTGCTAGGGAAATGGGAAATGAAGGTAAAGGTGATTCTGATGAATACATTTGGATATTGAATTTTGTTTCAACCAGCCCGTTTGCTTATGTTTGGTGTCTGTTATCGAATGAATAATGAATATGGATATACAGTTGGCTTTGAATAGTTTAAATACCTCTACCCTGTCTCTCTGTCTCTGTCTCTGTCTGTCTGTCTCTCTCTGTCTCTCTCTCTCTCTCTCTCTCTTTCTCTCTCGGGTAGGCATGAATGAGCAAACATGTGCATAGGAGGGTGTGTGTGTGTGGAGGTGTGTGTGTGTGTGTGTGTGTGTGTGTGTGTGTGGGTGTGTGTGTTTGAAAGTGCATCCCAGATACATTGATACATTGATTTTGATTAGTCATTGTTTTATTGTTGCACTGCCACAGAACAATTTTTCGTCTCTCTCTCTGTCTCCATGTCTATCTGTTTCTTTGTCTCTCTCTCTCTCTCTCTCTCTCTCTCTCTCTCTCTCTCTCTCTCTCTCTCTCTCTCTCTCTCTCTCTCTCTCTCTCTCTCTCTCTCTCTCTCTCTTACCCCCGTTGGAGTGCCGGGGGTTTCAGTATAAATAGTACCCCCACTTTCTGGAAATTTAGTGCTTTAAATTCCCAATGTCGCTGTCTTTCTCATTTGCTCTTTCTCATTCCTGCTCTGTCAGGCTATCAATCTGCTATACTATCTTCTTCTTCGCTAGATCAGTGACCTACCTTTTTTCTTGAAAACTCTTCCTGGACAAGACTCCTTGTTTGTGTATGAGGTCTGTTGGATCAGCTTGGGAATGTTGGACGCTTTCTGCCGGGTGGTCACTAGAGCTTCCTATGATGTTATTATTTAGCAATATAGGCATTTTATATGTATGTGTTTTGTTGATAATTTATAATGATGTTTGTATTCTATTTTGTTTTTGTAACCGGGGGTTTGATTAGTTGGGGTAAAGCCTCAGCCGTCCCCTGCGTGGGATGTCTTTATTGTAAAGTGACTGGCCGGTGGAGGGCATTCAATTTTTCCACTAGGGTTGTTTCAGCAGATCTTTTATGCGGATCGGGGGCTGTCCGGTCCTGATTTGGCTCGGAAGAGTCCGCTGGACCTAAAGCAACAATCAATCAATCAAAAAACTCTCTCTCTCTCTCTCTCTCTCTCTCTCTCTCTCTCTCTCTCTCTCTCTCTATCTCTCTCTCTCTCTCTCTCGTGTAGGCATGAATGAGCAAACATGTGCATAGGAGGGTGTGTGTGTGTGTGTGGGTGCGTGTGTGTGGGTGTGTGCGTGTGTGTGTGTGTGTTTGAAAATGCATCCCAGATACATTGATACATTGATTTTGATGATAGTCATTGTTTTATTGTTGCACTGCCACAGAACAATTTTTCGTTTTGTTTACACAGTCGGACGAAGTCGCGCGGACCTATATGATCACCACTTCCGACCTAGCTGCCCGTCCGTTTCGGTCCGCACTTCAATCGTGCGTGGCAGTATAATTTCAGCCTAACTTAACGTATCTGGCCCTACAGTCTCACACTGCGAAGTAAAGATGGCCGAGGCTCTCATTGTGTAGGTGACGTAAGCATCGGCCGTCTCTGCTATGCAGATTGTTACAATCTATCTTTCTATTTCTGTACTGGAGAAAGCGATTACCTAATATTAAAAAAATCGCCAGTGGCATCAACACGAACATCAAAGTCCAAAGCCAATCCCTCAACACAGTGCATAGCTTCAAATATTTAGGAGATTGTATTGGACAATGGGTCCCGACAGGAAGTCTTCTCCAGGATCGCACAAACAACTGCTGCACTGGCGAGGTTGAAGCCAATTGTGACCCTCCACCACGGTTTTGAGTCTTATTGTGCCTCTGGGTCATTTTGAGTTATTTGTGCTATCATAAAGTATTTTGAATGCCAATTTCGATGGAAAAAAACGTTTGAAAATCCGACCCCCCCTCAAAAACGCGATTCTGAGAAATCTCGAAATTTGTGTTTACAAACTTTAAGACAGTAATGTCCTTAGCAACCATGCATGGATCTTAATGAAATTTGGCAGTGTAATTTAGCACAGCATTAACAACACACACACACATTTTCATTTCAAAGTATGAAGTACTTTTATTTGTACACTTTTTTAAAATACATGTTAAAATGCATGTTTTACTTTAACATTTTTATGCAGGCCGATTGCTACTACTATAATAATTTTATTCATAACAATATTAAAATCATTACAAATGAGCAAATGTCAACAATTTGTATGAAATAGCAGCATAAAATAAAAAAGTATGTGGTCTAAAAATTGTTTAATTTTTTCAGGGGGTGGGGGGTGGGTGATTTTAATCACAAGCCACCATGAAATTATCCTAAATTAATGTTTACCAAGAGACATACAATTTTAGTTCTTTTCCAAGCAGATAAAGCTTTAAGTTTCTGATACCCCAAAAAATAAAAATAAAATTAAATGATGCATTTCGTTGTCTGTGTCACTAGTTTCCTCTTCGTGTTCTAGGCCTACACCATCACAATCACTTTCGACACCACCACTCACTTCATCATCACTTTTCTCCTCGTCCTCGCTTAAATCACCGGTATCTTCCAATTCTAGAGATGTAAAATACTCTCTTATCAGACTTTCTAATTCTTCTGAATCTTTTTGGTCCGTAATATTTGCATCTCTGGCCGAATTCAACGCTTTTGCCACGAAAGCTTCGGAGACGCCACGAGCAGCCATGTTGCAAAATTTTAATTACCTTCCTGCTGGTTGGTTGGTTGACGTCACGCGCAGATATTAGCCAATCGTGGAGCGAGCGTCCCCTACATGGTGACGATTTGTTTACAGGGGCATTCCCGGAGAACTATTATTTTTAGCCTATCGTTTTAGCTTTCTATTTCGAATCAACCATTCGTATTCTACATAGTTTAAAAGCTGAGACAAAGACCTTTCAATCGGTGCATAGTACATCGGGTCGACTCGAAAAGCATAGGGAGGACAGGTTGTTCAAAAGAAGTGGTTTTGGCAAGATTTTCTCACCAAAACGGGATAGGTGGTGCTTTTAAAACACATTTATAATACTTTTAGAAGTGAATTTTAGCAAAATTCCAACGGAAACATGTAGATAAATGATTAAAGAATCAGCAACAACTAAAATCTCCAAACCGACAACCCACACCCCCTGCACCTATTTTCAGTGATTGCTCGGAATGGACTGAGGCGCAATACGACTCATCCCGTGGTGGAGGGTCACAATTTGGAAAGACAGGACCCTCAGTCTACATTCCAAGGTAAGACTGCTGCGCTCCCTTGTCATCTCCATCTTCCTATACGCTTGCGAAACATGGACCCTCACAGCAGATCTACAACGAAGAATACAAAGCATGGAAATGAGGTGCTAGAGAAGACTTCTGGGCATTTTTTATACCCAGCACATCACCAACGACGAAGTCCGACAGACCATCACACAAGCCATTGGACAACACGATGACCTGCTCACAGTGGTGAAAAAACGGAAACTCCGATGGTATGGCCACGTCACCAGATCATCAGGTCTTGCAAAGACCATCCTGCAAGGCACAGTGTAAGGAGGTAGAAGAAGATGGAGATCGAAAAAGAGGTGGGAGGACAACATTCGAGTATGGACTGGTTTGACACTAAGCAAACCCATCAGGGTTGCCGAGGACATGGAAAGATGGAGTACGCTGGTTAAACGATCATCTGTGGTGCCCCTACGACCTCCGAGTTACGGGATAGGATAGGATAGGATAGGAAAGAAGAAAACCAGCACTCTGTTTGTAAACTACTGCAGTGTGGATAGAGACGAGCGTAAGCCTCGGCCCGTCTCAGCTATGCTGTGTGGATTTCTTCGTGTCTTCAGCCATATTTTCTGCACTGGGCTAAAGGCGCTGGAACATAGATGAACAGCGTAGGCCTACTGTATAGCACACATCACGAGTGAATAGTTAAATACTCGCCGATTGGACTGTGTGCATTCATATTGAACAGCGACTGTATTTACGCAGTACGGAAATCGAGAGAGTGTATAGGAAGGAATTAGCTATATGTACTTCATAATTTAAATACTATACCATGCATAATGAACTCGGCCCTGGTTATACTCTCATCCAAAGTGAAATGTGACTTCTGTTAAGCCTCGAAGCATTTCAAATTGAACAAGTGTGATACGCGGTCAGCCGGAGGCCGTGTCTCGCTACGCACCTATGGACTAGTTATTTATCTATATGCGTTTCACACCAAATAGCAAAACCATTAAAGCTATCATGGATGTCTTCATAAGTAAAGAACAACCCTCGTGCATTTAAAATGCAAAGCAATCTAACCATTGCAATGATATGATATGCGGCAACCCAATTGAGGCCATACTACATTATTTTGCATTCATACATTGTGATCTTTATGCAATGCACACAAGGGCAAAACGCTTAATGCTATATGTGTGCCTACATAATTTCTAGTCAATGAACGATGACAGCCCGGGGGCATTTGACAATACAAGTATCATCCACTTGTCAGCCCTAAGGCATACCACATATGCGTTTAAGATTATGTTCCATGCATTGCATAGCAATGGCAACACGATCTTTAAGGCCACGCGTCCCTTCAGAACTTCTTGTAAATGAACGACAACAGCCTTCATGCATTTCTACCTTAAGTAGTGTTTCTATCTACTGTCACCTAAACAAGCATATATTTAAAATATATCTATAATTAATATTTTAAATCTATGCTTGTATATATAGCATTTCTTTCAGTTTACGCGGCCAATATAATAACATACTCGTAAGTCTAAGAAAAATCATAGGATTTTTTTTTACATATATTGGTCATTTATATGCAGCGCATAGCAATTTCAAAGCGTATTATGTGTGTAGATTATAGTCACACGACACTTTCGCATATAGGTGACTACTGGACCGATTTATACTGACACCAGCGGGCCAGTTGTTGGCAGGGCCGGATCCAGGGGGGGGGGGTGGTTACCTGGGTTCCGGAACCCACCCTCCAAACTAAAAAAAAAATTAATTTTGTTTTATGCAAAGAGGTTTAATTTTTTAAAAATTGTTTTTAAAACATTGCAGTTTTTATTCACTTTTGGTCCAAGGTACAAATAGTTATTTATAGACAATTCAACGGAAATCCATTTCAAGGGATCCGTTGAAACGTCCAAAGCGTTTTCCCGTTGAAACGACCAAGTAACCCAACCCCTAAGCCTAAATGAGTAAATGCAGCCATATTTTCCTGTTCTGTCCGCAAACCTCTTACAGCACCTTCACCTTGATACTGCCCTAATCCCCCAAAAACGACTTTTTATAAATATTAATTAAGATGCTAAGTTGATAATTATGAACTATAATTCGTTGCCTGGTTTGGTGAAGTCAGCAAAATGGCAAATGCTTTGACAACTGATGTTATTGTTCCTCGTCAAGCATCCCGACAGACTCTCCGTGACAACCAACCTGCGGCCACTCCAGAAGAATATTTCAAGATTAGCATTGCCATTCCTTTCTTGGAACACCTGTCAACCGAATTGGACTCGAGGTTCAAAAATGCTGACCTAGCAAGTTGATGGTCTCTGTCTGGTGCCAAGCACTTTAATAGACAACCAGGATGGTTTCATGCAGGTTCCAGAAGGGGTGAAGACACTGGCAATGTTGTGGGAGTCTGACCTACCAGACAACGCTACTCTTGATGCAGAATACCAACGGTGGGTTTGCAAATGGCAAAGTGCTGCTGAGAATGCGACAGCTATCATCCCATCCACGGCATCAGAAGCACTGAAACATTGTGACGGGGATTTTTATCCCAACCTGTTCATCATGCTAAAGAACCTTTGCACCCTGCCTGTCACTACTGCCGAGTGTGAGCGTTCAAACAGTCAGTTGCCCAACCTCAAAAACTACCTGCGCTCTACAATGTAGCAACAGAGGCTCAATGGACTTGCTTTTCTGAAAGTACACAGGGATGTTGATATTGACTTCAAAGAGGCAGTGAACAGTTTTGCCAGAAGATACAATTCACAAATGGTACTAATGCCGGAGAACCTAGTGCAGCAAGACTGAAAGTGAAAGCAGGGCGGTGATGTTCATAAACTAAAAGGTAAAGCTTTATACCGTTAGCGATCGACAAAAAGTAGTGAATAATAATAGTATACAAAACATCTCTGCTGATAAATAAATGTTTGTGTGTGTGTGTGTGTGTGTGTGTGTGTGTGTGTGTGTGTGTGTGTGTGTGTGTGTGTTGTTGTTGTTGTTGTTGTTGTTTTGTTTTTTTAAGGGTGGTGCAGAGGATAATTTTTGTATCTCAGAGTTTGTCAGTTCAACTGTTTAAAAAGCTCAAAGTCCCAGACCATCACAAATGGCTTTTTAAAGGTTCAGATAGCACCAGATTGCACCATTTTGCATCCTTGAAAAAAAAAATTCCGGGGGGGCATGCCCCCGGACCCCCCTAGAAGGCTCGGCGCTTCGCGCCTTCGCTGAACCTGTAACCCCCACTTCGACTTTCCCCAGGTCCGGCCATGGTTGGTAAAGGGGAAAATAATATGATCACACGTTGACCAATCCGGGATTCGAACCAGCGACCTTTCGGTTACTAGCAAGACGCTCTTACCAACTGAGCTACCCGGCCCCACACAGAGCGTATTAATGAACTTTTGTACCGTCAGAATTTCGGATCAGGTGACTTGACGCCGCGCTACCGGTGCATTGAAATATGTAACATAGAGATGCAAACAAGGTCGTACAATAATACAAGCTAAAAAACGTGGGTCATGATGTAGATCTAATTTCGCCCACGCTTACAAAACAGCGAGGCGGACCGTGCGTGATGCGAATAGTTCTTTTGTTCCAATCAGCTCGTAAATCCAGAACATGACCATGAACCATGACCATGAACATAGACAATGATGATAGCGTAAATGCGTGTAGCTGCGAAAACATGTAAATTTCCGCGTGCTATTAAAGTGAGTCTGATGTCATTTTTCCTTTTCTTTTTTTTTTTTAAAATACTAGATAGCATGATCATAAAAGAGTTGTATACGACGACATTGCTGAGGTGAACATAAGCGTGTATGCAGCTTAAACAAGATATTTCGTCCTTAACATGACCGTCACTTCGCGAGTTCCGTGCTACGAAGTCTTTATGCATCACACGGTTCAACAGGGTAAGAACAAAGTCGCATAGATAGAAACAGCCAAAGCAAAGTCGCGGATAGCGTAGTTGCGGGCAGTTCCGCACAGGCCAATTCCAAGGTTTTCCGCGCCTGTGTACATGTATGTATGTATTCTAAGGGCAAGTACGTCACTCAGAGCTTTGAAGATACGACCTTTTTAGATGGTGGGATGTACATAAAGTTTAGATTCTATTTTTGCAAATATTAGCCCTCCAAAATGTATAAATATAATGATACAGTCAACTCTAAGCGTAAGTTTTATTACATTTTCATGACTGGGTGTGTACACGTGTTTGTGTAAGTTTAATCTTGACTTCTGACGCACTTTAAGTTTTCTTGTCCTTTTATCTTGGGCATCTTTGAACGCAACAAATAGACTACCATCCATACATTTATAAACGGCAAGATCCGTAGTAGCCTACGAACAATCCTCAGTCAACCATTTGACATAGAGGCATAATTATTATTTATTTTTATAACAATGTGGTGAATCAGATCTCCTTTAGACATACTTAAACGTAAGAAATTACAGTATCTCCATGCGTTTGGGGAGAAAAAACAAGTTACGGAGTCGATGAGAATAAAAGTTTCATGGAGAACACAAGTCTATTTGTATTATTTCTGGGCCAACGTAGTTAACGAGCGTAAACGATATATTATTCAACATAATCACCCATCGTGCTAATTTATATGCGGTGACACAGAGGTAGAGCGAACGTGCTCGTACTATATATAATATATATTGTTGCCCAAAATAATTTTAAACTGCAGGTGTACATGTTTGGTGGTAACCTCTCTTGACGTTAAGGGACAAGCCACCGTCTCGCTTCTTAGCAGTCTATGGCTATTATTATAAGTATTTTGGAACTGGATTCTTGGATTGGGCTTGAATATTTATAATATTCGTCACGAAATTCGACGGGTGAAATCGAAAAGGGTAGCTTTCTCATTGAAAGCGCAGCAATCCCAGAGAAGTGCCACTCAGAAGAGGAAAAATATTTTTACCGACCCTCTAGTGTAAAAATGGCGAGAGAGACTGTTGATATATTTCTATGTCATTATGTCTACCATAAAAAAAATAAACTATAACTAATAGCACTGGGGTGTATATGTGCGTGTGCGTGTATGTGTTTGCGTGTCTGTGTGAGTGTAGGCTTATATATATATATATATATATATATATATATATATATATATATATATAGAGAGAGAGAGAGAGAGAGAGAGAGAGAGAGAGAGAGAGAGAGAGAGAGATTGTCGCACTAGGTGTGTGTAAGTGTGCGTGCTTATGCTTGCTTGTGTGTGCGTTTGCTATTGCTTACAGTTTCTGACACCCAATACATATATATGTAGGATTTGGGGACGCGCGTGCACCAATAGTGATGACTGCATGCGTGACGTTTGTTTATTATGATCTGCTTTTGGTAGTAGAAAATCTATTTTAGTTTTGTAAACAGAGGTTCAATAAATTTAAGTACAGCCTCAGCGTCCCCTGCGTGGGATGCTTTTATTGTAAAGTGACCGGCTGGTAGAATGCCTTCAGTGTTACCACTGGGGTTGTTTCGGCAAATCTTTTATGCGGATCAGGGGTGAGTCCTCTTTCAGCGAAGTTGTGGTCTTGATATTGTGGTCCTGATTCGGCTCTTTGCAGTCCGCTGGAGCCTGTAAGCAATGAATAACTAACTTTTGAAGAAAATAATAATAATAATAATAATAATAATAATAATAATAATAATAATAATAATAATAATAATAATAATAATAATAAAACAGGATGCTATCACCGGCTTATTTGTTCATTCGAACTTAAAGAGCAGCGATCTGAAGAGACCGCTATTACAGAAGGCGCAAGAGAAATCAATTTATATTGTGAAATTTACATTGACTGCGTCCAATACCATTAATGACCGTGCACTGACCGGATTTGTATTTCAGTTCATGAAATTCTCTCCTGCCTTTTGAAATTCAGTCTAATAAGGTATTTGCGACATCTTTCCCCTCACACTGGCTAACCGCTTGAGTTTTGTTTTCCTTTTCCCATTTTTTTCTTTTTTTTTCTTCTTTTTTTTTTTTCTTCAAAAATTGACGTTCTAACACAACAATCACCATTTTCTAAAAAAAAAAAATCGTCACTTTTCCAAGAGTGTGTTATAATTATATTATCTCTCACAGCTTAGTTTCCTGTGTCACAGTGACGTGTTGTTTGTTTGTTTTTTTTTGCATGGAAAGCTTTGGACTATATGATTTTAGTGATGCGCAGTTAATGGAAACTAAAGACTAAAACTATATACCGTCTTTGGTAATACTGCGAACAGATTCTCTCGGATAATGCTTTCATTAATAGCGCAGTTCCTTGTGTGGATCTTTTACATCAACTTTTTACAATGTCCGTAAGCAAGCAACATTAATATGAGAGCATTTTACATTCACACAAAAATAATATCTCTGAACCGCGGTATAGCCAACGTAACTGACTTGAAACCATGCAGTATGTTGCGATCGACCCTCCGTGAAATACTGTCATTAAGTATGATCAATTTCTCACAGCGACATGATGTCATGCTACACTTGCGCATTTTCTGGCACCGATATATAGACTTGCCTGCTGTCTGTCAGAAATGCGCCTTCGACACGTCAGTTGTGACAGAACGCATCAGTCAAGCTGCTAGAACGTTATCTTGGTTTCAGACCCACCTGGAATGGGTGGGGGGAGGGGGGTGGAGAAGAAGGGGGCGGAGGAGAGGATGGCGGGATCGAGGAGGAATAAGTTGTGGTGAGAGAGAATGTGTGTGTGTGCGAGAGAAAGAGAGAGAGATAGAGAGAATAATTGCCTGCTCAAAGAAAAAAGATATGCTATCATTGTGGTCATGCTACTCATAAGATGAATAAATAAAATTACTTCCTGTTCAATAGTTGAATAAAATTTGAATAATCATTGCAAAACGCACGGAACCAGATGGCAAACAAGAGAGAAAGAGAGAGAGCGCGAGAGAAAAAGAGAGATGGAGAGACAGAAAGAAGGGGAAGGGAGATGGGAGTGGGGGAGGGAGAGAGAGAGAGAGAAAACAAGAGATGTTTGAAATTCTGTGGGAAAGAGCAGAAGAGGAAGAGGGAGGAAGAGAAGAAGAAGAAGAAGGAGGAGGAGGAGGAGGAATAAATTACGATAAAAATGGAGAGAGGTGGAGGGGAGAGTGGAGTGGGGGTGGGGAGAAGGTGGAAGGTTGTGGAGGTGTGGCCACGCATTTTCGTACATGATGCAACAACCCATGCAATAAGCATTAGCATGCACCGCAGTTACCGATTTACCCGGGAACCAAGATGTAGTCTCTATCTATTGTGTTTGTTTGGTATAGTGTACATGTAGTGCTATTTATTTATTTATTTTTTTTTTTTCATGCTTTTAATAATTCATGTTAGTTTATTATTATTGTCCTCTCTTTATTATTATTTTTTTTTACTTTTCCTCGCCAATACTTCAAGCCAAATGTCAATCTCCCTCAAATTTTAATAGTAGCGATTAGATTATAATTATGTTGTCTTGCTGGATATGTAATAATATTATTGGATGCAGTCAATCTAAACTGTCACAAAATAATAAAAATTTGATTTCCTTTGCGTCTTCTAATAGCGATTTTGCTTTACACCACAGGTTTGAATGATGAATGTGTGTTTGTTGGGTATGTACGAGTGTCTGTAAATGTAACATGGGAGCGTGTATGTTGGTTACAGGTCGTCGCGCTTTGAATCTGATTTAGGAATAAGGCGCGCCTAGCACCCATTATTATTATTATTATTATTATTATTATTATTATTATTATTATTATTATTATTATTATTATTATTATTATTATTAACAGAAGGGTATATGGTAAAATAATTGGAAAATAGTGTGGGAGAGGAAGCGGGCGTAGGTGTGAGGGTGGGGGTTAAATCTCTTTCGAACCCCACCCATTTCATCTTTCCTCTCCATCCCTCCCTTCCTCCCTCCTTCCCTACTTCGCTCTTGCCGCCGATCGACATTACAAACGCACAGTCTTTTTGTCATTCATCATAGAAAGGCGTCAAACGGGCAGTAACGAAAAAAAAATTTTGGGGTCTCAAGTAAGCTCCCAAACGTGGCAAGCATCAATATTTCACTTTTAGTCATTTATCAGTCATACACACAGGCGCCGCAAAATTGGCCCAGTTTCCTTTTGGGGCCCAAAGGATGACACAATGCTCTCGCTTGACACTAGGAAATTCTGGGAATTTGTAGCGCCAGTAATGCTTGCGTCATCGCCAGTGACTAACTGCTTCAAAGAGGGTCCTATCCTGCTCACAGTATCAGGCAAGGTTTGAATTGGTGATATGCAATATAAGCTTACATATTATGTTTTGTGCCCTTAAGTTTTGGACACTAATCTGAGTACCTTCCCCTTACCACCTCTTTTGTTGTTGTTGCTGTTGTATTTCTAGACTTGAAATACTTTGAAATAGTCGGGGTAGGAGGGTCGGAGAGTAGGATGGGGCGGAATCAGAACGAGCCGAACGTATGTTTGTCTGTTGGTCCGTTGGAAGCCATATCTCCAGAACAACTGAACAGATTTATCGGTACATTACCTAATTCAGTGGCCTGCCTCTCGTGCTATTCCATTTTCTCTACTGCAAAAGTCAAGGTCACTGGATTTATGTCGATGCTAAACACGTCTGGCTCAATATTTATAAAAAAAATATATTTTAAAAACAAAGAAAGGAACGAGAAACAACGTCTGACGCGATTTTGCTGAATTTGGGTATACAGGTACTTCAAGCCATGGGTCATCCTTCAGTAGCAGTCCGGTTGTCGGTCTGTCGTTCCGAATTTCAATTTATTCATCAAAACACACTTTTTGTCTTCTTTCAATAATAACTGAACCGAAATCCATCCTTTTTCACCTTGTGGATACGTTATCTACTGCGAAGTATTTAAAAATAATTCGTCTTTCTCAAAGGTCAAGGTCATTGTGCTTAACTTATTTTCTAAACACGTTATCCGCTGTATCTAACTTTCACTTACTCGATTATGATCATTCTTTGTTTGCAGATTGTTGAGATCGTGGCTTATCATCCCATGTTTTGCAGTTGCTTCGTTAGGATAAAGCCGAGTCACCACACCGCCAAGAAAATTATCAACTGTGAAAATGCTTATTGTTCGGCTATGAGTGTGTTTAAAATACATTTGAATGTTGAAGTACCAACAGCGCCTGCACTTCTTGAGACAACTCAAGAAGTTCAGGTTGCCTGCAAAAGTCCTGACGCAGTTCTATCGCGCAGTGATCGAAAGCATCCTCTGCTTTGGCATCACTACCTGGTTTGGTGGTGCCACTGATGAGGAGAAAGTGCAACTTGAGCGCATCGTAAAACACGCGTCCAGAGTTATCGGGTGCGAACTTCCATCTGTCGCCTCGATCTACAACACGCGCTTGGTCCGTAGAGCTAGAAACATCACAGCTGACCCCTCACACCCAGCCGGCCATCTGTTCGAGCTCCTCCCGTCCGGCAGGCGCTTCAGAGCCCTCAAAACCAGAACAAACCGCTTTAGATATTCTTTTTTTCCAGAGGCTGCTCTCGCTTTAAATTTCTTATAATGTCAAATTCATAATGCGGTAACTGACGTCACGTCATAATCCACTGGCACCTACTTGTTTATTTTTACTATTTGTTGTTTGCGTGTGTATGTGTGCACGCTTGATCAGTATTTTATTAGCTGGTAAACGTGTGTTTGCATGTATGTTTTATGAATGTTACTGCCACATCGCAACATATTCCATGTGCATGTTTTATGTCAATTTGGCCAATAAACTTCGTTGAAATGTTATCCATACTATTTTTCTTATTTATCTCTTCCTTCTTTAGCCTTTGTTTGGTAGATTCACTTTGTACGCTAATTTACACTGCTTCGTCGCAACGAACTTATTCCCGTGGGGGTGCCAAGGGTTTCTGTATAAATAGTACCCCAACTTTCTGGAAATGTAGTGCTTAAAATTTGTCGCTGTCTTTCTTCTTTGTTCTTTCTCATTCCTACTCTGTTCTATCAATCTACTATACTGCCTTCTTCGTTAGACCAGTCACCTACCTTTTTCCTTCAAAACTCTTCGAAAGCTCCTTCCTCATTTGCGCATGGGGTCTGTTGGGTCAGCTTTGGGAATATTGGACGCTTTCTGCCAAATGGTCACAAGGGCTACTTATGATATTATTTTTTTTAGCAAGGTAGGCATATTATATGTATATGTATGTGTTTTGTTGATACTTCATAATGATGTTTATATTATAATTTGTTTTTGTAAACGGAGGTTTGATAAATTAAAATATAGCCTCAGCGTCCCCTGCGTGGGATGCCGGTATTGTAAAGTGGCCTGCTGCGGAATGTCTTCAGTGTCACCACTAGGGTTGTTTCAGCAGATCTTTTATATGGATCAGGGGTGAGTCCTCTTTCAACCAAGTTGTGGTCCTGATTTTGCGGTCATGAATCGGCTCTTTGCAATTCGCTGGACCCCGTCCTATCCTATCCTATCACATCCCGTAACTCGGAGGTCATAGAAGCACCACAGATGATCATTTAACCAGAATACTTCATCTTTCCCTGTCCTCAGCAACCCTGATTGTTTCGCTCAGTGTCAAACCAGTCCATTCTCGAATGTTGTCCTCCCACCTCCTTTTTGGTCTTCCTCTTCTTCTACCTCCTTGCACTGTGCTTTGCAGGATGGTCTTTGCAAGACCTGATGATCTGGTGACGTGGCCATACCATTTCTTCAACACTGTGAGCAGGTCATCGTGTTGTCCAATGGCTTGTGTGATGGTCTGTCGGACTTCGTCGTTGGTGATGTTTTGGGTATAGCAAATGCCCAGAAGTCTTCTGTAGCACCTCATCTCCATGCTTTGTATTCTTCGTTGTAGATCTGCTGTGAGGGTCCATGTTTCGCAAGCATATATATAGGAAGATGGAGATGATCCTGGAGAGGACTTCCTGTCGGGACCCATTGTCTGATACAATGGCTCCTAAATATTTGAAGCTATGCACTGTGTTGAGGGATTGGCCTTGGACTTTGATATCCGTGTTGATGCCATTGGTGTTGTTGGTCATCATTTTGGTCTTCTCTGCACTTATTTCCATTCCATAGGCTCTGGAGGTGGTGTCAAGCCTCCGTACCAGCTGTTCAAGTTCTCGTTCCTCTCTGTTACGTTGAAACGCGAACGAAAGTATGCCGGAAGCGTGTACGATAGATCTAATCGTTTCGATTTGCAAAGTATTCAATAATAGAGTTTATTTACCTTTGATTTGAGTTTGCATTGTTGTTAGGAAAGGCTTTGTATAACGTTGATAATTTCCGTTAGTCGATATTGTTGTAGAATCTTCTGGATCGGCATGTTTATCATCGATCGAAGATTCGGGATAATTGTAGAAATTTGAAGGAACGATCCGGAAGGAGAAGAAATGTGTAATGACGTAAGTCAGTGATGACGATCTTTAGTTCGATTGGTGGCAGTACGTCATTTCTACCGTATTCGAAATCTTTCCGGAAAAGAGAGAGGTTATTTAATCGTGTGCCGAGATTGTTGTTGAGACAGTGAAGTTGTTGATAGTGATCTGGAGAGTTGCTGTGAAAGTTGTTGAGTTGAATTGAGAATTGTATGCAGTTGTTGATGTGTGCTGAATAAAAGCGGAAAACTTCATACGTGGACTTTGTGACTTGTATGCTGTTTGAGCAGGCTGTGTGAATAAACGAATCTGAGTTACACCCTATCAGGAATTCAAGCATCGGGGCTGAATCAGATACTGATAGAAAACACCATCATCAAACTGAGTGTAACACTCTCCAGCCAATCCATTGATGTCATCCGCAAAACGAAGGTTGGAGATTGCTCTACCCCCTATGCTGACTGTGCATTCGAGATCTGCAAGGGCATCTGACATGATGCGCTCTAGGAAGATGTTGAAGAATGTTGGAGAGAGTAGACATCCCTGGCGCACACCGATTCTTGTTCTGCACCAGTTTCCGATGGTGCTATTGTGGAGGACTGCACTGGTAGCCTTGTCATACAGCCTTTTGATGACTTCAATAATTTTAGGGCTGATGTTGTACACTCTAATGGTTGCCCACAGAGCTGCATGCCAGACTCGGCCAAACGCCTTTTTGAAGTCTACGAACACATGATGTAGATGTTGTTGGTGCTGTAAGTATTTCTCGCAGATTATTCTGAGGTTGAAAATTTGTTCAGTGGTACTTCGCCCTGCCCTGAATCCTGCTTGTTCTTCAGCTATGACTTGTTCAGCTTTGGGTAAGCAATGAATAACTAGATAACTAACGAATTTATTGTAAAAATCCAAGAGTTAACTGCTCCTATTATGTGCGTGTGTAGTTTACCCTGCGTTAGCTTCTGTAGTGTGTGTGTGTGTGTGTGTGTGTGTGTGTGAGTGAGAGAGAGAGAGAGAGAGAGAGAGATTATGTTTTGCCGTAATTTCTGAATAAATTGTCCAAATATGTGTACGATTGTGGTAACTCAATTATATTGGCATTAGTCTATGTGTAAAAATATGCCTATTTTATTTAGACATTACTTACATGCGAAAGCTTTCTTCGCTGGTCACCCCTTGGGGTCATGAGCAATCTTGCCACTGTAGATTGTTCTAACCTATAAAGGGAAAAGTGAAAGCCCCAGTTGAAAACCTGTCTTGCCTTTATAGGCATGACCGATTCACTGCGGCAACAATACCCCCGTTGGAGTGCCGGGGGTTTCAGTATAAATAGTGTCCCCACTTTCTGGAAATTTAGTGCTTTAAATTCCCACTGTCGCTGTCTTCCTCATTTACTCTTTCCCATTCCTGCTCTGTCCTATCACTTTGCTATACTATCTTCTTCTTCGCTAGATCAATGACCTACCTTTTTTCTTGAAAACTCTTCCTGGACAAGACTCCTTGTTTGTGTATGAGGTCTGTTGGATCAGCTTGGGAGTGTTGGACGCTTTCTGCCGGGTGGTCACTAAGGCTTCCTATGATGTTATTATTTAGCAATATAGGCATTTTATATGTATATGTTTTGTTGATAATTTATAATGATGTTTGTATTCTATTTTGTTTTTGTAACCGGGGATTCGAGTAGTTGGGGTAAAGCCTCAGCCGTCCCCTGCGTGGGATGTCTTTATTGTAAAGTGACTGGCCGGTGGAGGGCATTCAATTTTCCCACTAGGGTTGTTTCAGTAGATCTTTTATGCGGATCGGGGGTTGTCCGGTCCTGATTTGGCTCGGAAGAGTCCGCTGGACCTAAAGCAACAATCAATCAAATCAAAAACTTCGCTGGTCTCTATGATATTAGCATTCATTTCTGACACTGAACCACCGGGATGCAATGCAAATGAGGGAGATGTCTGGTTATGCTCAGGTTCTTATTCTTAATGTTGCATTTTCTTGAGTAAGATGTCCAAAACACCCACTTTTTTCCAGGGTTAGAACATGAGGCCATTTCATACACAAATAAATCTGGATGCTGAACAGGCTTCACATACGTAACAGGCCTATTTTGTTAGGGTTTATATTTATGAGAGAACGAGTGAAGAAGTGAGGGGAGGGGGGAGTCTTTGAAAATGAGTGAGTTACCTATAAGATATAGGAGGCACAGACTTTCTTCTTCTTCTTCTTCTTCTTCTTCTTCTTCTTCTTCTTCTTCTTCTTCTTCTCCTTCTTCTCCTTCTTCTTCTTCTTCTTCTTCTTCTTCTTCTTCTTCTTCTTCTTCTTCTTCTTCTTCTTCTTCTTCTTCTTCTTCTTCTTAATTCCTTTGTATCTTTTTTTTTCCTTTTTCTTTTTCTCTTCTTCTTCTTCTTCTTCTTCTTCTTCTTCTTCTTCTTCTTCTTCTTCTTCTTCTTCTTCTTCTTCTTCTTCTTCTTCTTCTTCTTCTTCTTCTACTACTTCTCCCAAAGGGACACAACTGCACATGGGAGTGAAAGTTGCTGTCAGTTTCTACATGCAATCTTATTTTATCTAGCGGTTTTATATATTTGTTGATGCTTTGGCATTTTACCTTTGGCATCTTCTATAAACAAACAAACAATTTATAAAAAAAAATAAAAAAATAAATTAAAAAAATAAAACAATACGAACGAATGAATAAATAAATAAATAAATAAATAAATAAATAAATAAATGTTGAAAAAGGAGAAGACAGAAGGGGCCTATACGATGTCGACACCGACGCCTGCGATGTCTATGATGATGATGAGGAGGAGGAGGAGGAAGAAGAAGAAGAGAAGGAAGACGACGACGGTGATGATGACGAGGGTGTGGAAGAGGGCGGAAGGAGGATGGAGAAGAGGATGGAAGGATGATGGGGGTGAGGATGATGAGGAAGAGGAGGAGGAAGAGGATGACGAAGATGATGACGAGGGCATGGAGTAGGGCGAGGAGGAGGATGGAGAGGAGAATGATGATGATGATGATGATGATGATGATGGTGATGATGATGATGATGATGATGATGATGATGATGATGATGATGATGATGGTGATGGTGATGATGATGATGATGATGATGATGATGATGATGATGATGATGGTGATGGTGATCTAAATACCAACGTGGTTGGATTGCAAAGTAATAATCCAATGAATTATTGAAGTAATTAATGATTGAAGAAAGAAAGAACGAAATACACTCAAAATGAACTAATGTAAAAACTAAATAATAATAATAATAATAATTTTTTTAAAATAATAATAAATTAGAAATTAACGACCGGAAATGGCAGTTTAATTTAACCAATAAGGAAGGCCCCTTTTAAGGTTGGGAGGTGAAGAGGTTAAATACTTTAGAGAAACATCTCGGTATTAACGGCAAGTATAAGTTGCAGATTATAGTTTTGCAGTGTTCAAGGAAGGAGCACTAGTGGGAAGGAAAACAAGCTTACGTGGGGATCGTGAGAAAATACTCGCAGGACAAAAAATTGCAGAATCTGAGCAGAGAAGTAGTGGGGGGAGGTGAGGAGAAGGGGGGGGGGGATGTGTCGACTGCATAAAGTTGCACCAGGCACTGCGTAGCAGAGATTAGCCGAGGATTAGGATCGCCTCCTGCATTATGATTGTAAGAGAGTACTCGGCGAGTCTCAGCCGTAGTGTTTGAAGTCGCACCAAGCACAGGAAACGGTATGGGACACTGATATTCGATCGTGGAACAGAATCTTGCATATACAAAGGTTGTGCTGGAGAAGTTGGAAGATAGTGGCGATAAGGGAACACAGTTTTTGGTAGGGGTGGGGGGTAGTAGCGATATAGTGACTTGAGTTGCATTTTATTCACTAAAGCGCTGTGTTAGAACAACTTTATTTCATTGGGGGAGGGAGGCGGGGGGGGGGGGGGGGGAGGGAGTGTAGCTGTGTAACATTTTGAGGGCTGTTAGAATTAGCTGTACAGGTGGCTGTGCGTCGAGATCATTCCAGAGTTCTTGGGTCTGTGAAGAGTCCAGTTCAGTTCAGTAAAATCTCTTTTTTGTTGTTTAATTTCTCCATTTTCGCATTGATATTTTTGTGGGCTGATCCACAAACTCGCCTTTGCGCGGTAATGTTCCAGACATCATGGGTGGATATGATCCGATTTCTGTGAGCTGGTCGCGATCGCGCTCGCACTCCAATTATTTATATTTTTAATGAATTAGCAATAACAGGAAAGACAAAAACATACACCTATACCTTTAAAAAGGTGTGATGCGGTAAAACGCTTGTGAAGAAGAATAAATTAATTTATATATTTATTTAGTTTATCATATAATATAGCGCTTTTTCAGCTCGGTAGCTGCTCAAGGCGCTGGTCGATGCAGGATCTAACTCAAGCCGACCCGAGGCGCCCCATCTGCAACCTTTGGGCCCATAGTCTGACGGCCAGAGACTGAGCATAATCCTGGGCGACCGGTCCCTTTCAACCAAGTTGTGGTCCTGATTCGGCTCTTAGCAGTCCGCTGGACCCTATAAACAACGACTAACTAACTAACTGACCGGGGATGGGGAGAAGGGACCTAGTGCGTGTTGGGTATGTTTGTTTAGTCGAGGTTATAACTAAAACCCTTTCAAAAGAAACTGCGTCGACTCATGGGCTAAAGATGTTGGCAGGCAACATAGTCTAATGCTTCAGTTATTCTGATCTTATTTTAGAGCCTGGTGGATACAATTAGGTACATTTTTGCATTTTGGAAGAGCTGTTGGTTCGGTGCCAGCCTCGTGTACCCACAGGACTATGTTTTTCCAGGCATATGTTCTTAAAGGTCTATGTTGCCTCAGGCCCATGTTTCCTCGGGTCTATCTTCCCTCGAAGCTTCTCAGACATGTCTCCCACCCCCCCTCCGGCTCTTTCCATAGTCTGCTAACAAAAAAAAAATTAACAACAAAATAAACTCAACATTTTTCAATCTTTTTTTTTCTTCAACACAACCTCGCCCCTCCAAGCAGGAGAGAGGAAGTGAGTGCTGCATGGAACGTGAAAGAATGCAAAAGACAACACAGGCACGGTCTGGCATTACACCGTGTGACAACAGATCCCGCAACCCGCATCCCATAAACCAAAGTTTTCCCGCCATACACCCACGGGTATTTGTACCGCAGGATAGGTCTCTCAATTGTCTTTACTTGTTGTATAATACTTGGAGAGGGAGAAAGCTGAGACTTCGACACAAGACAAAAAAGCAAACGAGACTTCCATGGAAAACACGAAGCGTGTTGGACTAGATATAGAGACTCGCCCATTTAGATTTTGGTGTAGATTAGAAGGCCTGGGAACTGAATGTGCAATTTCGACTAAGAAGAAAAGAAAATGCGCAGATTCCTCCCATTATAATATTTACTGTTGTTATTCGTTGTTTGTTTATTGTAATTCTTTCCTTATCGAAGTGATTTTATACAAAGAAATTGGCGGGTAGAGAAAGAGGTGGATGAAGAGGGGGGGTGGTGGTGATGTAGAGATAATAATTAATATGCTTTAAGAAGGGACAGCACGAAACGTAATATTAATGTTAATACTATAAATTCATTTCATTTTAAAGACATATAAAAATTCCTAAATCGGACAACAATCTAAATAATTACCAAACTTTCATGTTTAAAATGTAATATCCCCTCCCGCCCCCTACCCTACCCCACCCTCACCCTGACATTCCCTCCCCCTCCCTTTAAAATTTTTTTTAACCTTTTATACTGTTTTTTTTTTGGTCGTTTATCCGTTCCTCTTCTTCTCCTCCTCTTCCTTCTTCTTCTTCTTCTTCTTCTTCTTCTTCTTCTTCTTCTTCTTCTTCTTCTTCTTCTTCTTCTTCTTTTTCCTCTCCTCTGCCTTCGTCTTCTTGTTCTTTCCTTCATCCTCATTCTCTTCCTCGTGCTCCTTCTCTTCCTCCTCCTTCTTATAATACAGAATTAGTCGTGGAACTAACCTTGGGATAAGACCTTTGACCCCATTTAAGACGTCAACTATAGAAGACGTTGGCGTGGTGCGCGGGCATTGGTGTGATTTAAAGACGCGTGGGTTTATTTATTTATTTTTTAATCTATAAGGAAGCACTCTTGACCCACCCTCCACAAACACGCAACCTACCCTACTCTTACCTCTTCGTTTAGTTCTTCTAGTTGTTGTTGCTCTTCTTGTGGATTTTGTTGTTCATGTTGTTGTTCCTGTTCATTTTCTTCTTCTTGTTCTTCTCCTTGTTCTTCTTGTTCTTCTTCTTGTTCTTCTTGTTCTTGTTCTTCTTCTTTTTCTTCTTCCCCCCCCCTTCAATTTTCCCACTGGGGTTGTTTCAGCAGATCTTTTATGCGGATCGGGGGTTGTCCGGTCCTGATTTGGCTCGGAAGAGTCCGCTGGACCTAAAGCAACAATAAATCAATCAATCAATCAATTCTTCCCCCCCCCTCCCCTTGTCATCGTTCTTCTTCTTCTGCTTTTTCGTCACCTCACATTCGCCCCCCCCCCCCCATCCCCAACCCGCCATCCCACTCTACCCTTTTGCTTCCTCCCCCCCCCCCCCCCCCCGACTTCCTCCTTCTCGTTCTTCTCTTCACCGTCACCCTCTTCGTCAACATTCTTTCTTCTTCTTCTTCTTCTTCTTCTTCTTCTTCTTCTTCTTCTTCTTCTTCTTCTTCTTCTTCTTCGCACCGATATCCAACGCCTCCCCCCCCCCTTCCACCCAAAACCCTAACTTTTCCTGCTTCTGTACCTTCCTTCCATCCGTTTATTTATTTATTTACTTTTTTTTTTTTTGGGGGGGGGGGGGGGGGGAGTCTTATTTCCCTCTTATTTTCTTTTCTCACAATTCCATACACGAATCAAATAAAATAAATCTTATGGTCCTTTTTCAATCTCGCGTCCTAGCGTTATCAAACTCACGTTGAGATTCTCGATTGCTCTGTGGATAGACCACCAGGAAAAAAGATCCTTTATCTCCCCTGAAGTGATCACGTGCAAAATGAGTCTGGTTTGGTCAAAAGGGCAAGGCAGACGTCAGCAATAAATATAGAATAACGCGACATTACATTACATGATTATTGCTTTAGGTCCAGCGGACTCCACAGAGCCAAATCAGGACCAAATAACACGACAGCAAACTCTTATAATATATACATATAGTAAGATTCTATACACTTAACGATTTCTAGTGGTTTGTTTGCTTGTCTGTTTTTGCTCAAGTTCACAATGTACATGTATCTACTGGAAAAAAAATAAAAATCAAACGTAATAAAATAGTAAGAAAGAATTAAACAAACATAATTTAACGACTTTAATTTGTTTTTAAAAAATTAAATTTTTGTTGGATCTACGTTTAACTATAACTTTTATTCTTTCTATTGTATTGCAATCTTATTAATCAAAACTCACACTTGAATGCAGACACTGTACTATAGAAAATAGAAAATAATTTCCCAAAGATTATGTTTAAAATCCGAAGTACGATACCGGATACACAGCTCATTTGTTAGTTAGTTAGTCATTGTTTATAGGGTCCAGCAGACCGCAAAGAGCCGAATCAGGACCACGGTTGAAAGCGGACTCGCCCCTGATTCGTATAAAAGGTCTGCTGAAACAACCCTAATGGTAACACCGAAGGCACTCCACCAGCTGATAACTTTACAATAAAGGCATCCCATGCAAGGGACGCTTAGGCCGTACTGTAATTTATCGAATCCCCGTTTTGAGAAACAAAATAGAATATAAAAAGAACATTATAAAATATTAACAAAAAACATACCTAGAAAATACCTACATTGCTAAAAATAATACCATAAGATAAGAAAAGATAATAATTTTATTTAATAATGGTGAAAGATTAGGCACTGGGTGTGCTTTTTTACATCTTGTCCTTGGGGCTTGTAACAATAACAATTAGTAGCACCAAATAACTTCATAACAATAACATCATAATGTAACAGTATAATTAAGATCTGCGCGCGCACACACATACACCCACATTCACGCAACTTATGTAAATCAATCTAATGAAAGTTATGTATTATGAACTTTTGCTAAGTAGCTAATTAACTCATTTTAATGTGCAATAAAATATGGTTTCTAAAGGATGTGTATTTAGTGAATGCACTGCGGAGCACTTCTGGAAAGTTGTTTCATAAAGTGGGACCTGAATATGACAGACTGGTTTTAAACAGATCAATTCTTGGAAATAGGATATTTAGTTTTGTAGAAAATCGGGCAGTTTTCCTAGAAAAAAATGGAAGAAAGATAAGAAGGTGTATTACCAGAAAGGATTTTATGCATGACATTTCCGTTATTAAATTTTAATATGTTGGCAAGTGGTAATATGTTAATCTGTAATCAATCAGATATCTTTTGTTTTTAAGAATAACCATTTTAATTGCACGTTTACGAATCCTAAATAAAGGCTTCATTGCATTGCTACTAGCAGAATTCCAAATAGTTGAAGAATAATCACTAAATGGTTGAATGTGTCCCAAATAGAATATTTTACGAAAATGCAGATTTAAATAACATTTAATCCTTGATCATTTATAAATCCTTCTAAAAATAGCTCTACTAACATTTAAAATATGTTGCAACCAAGACAAATTATTGTCTAATGTCACGCCAAGAAGTTTATGCCATTGTTCTTTTTCAACTGTTTTGTTGCAAAGCTTTAAGAGAGGGAGTTTCATAGAAGAACTTTGCCTTTTTGGTCTACTTGTAATTAGCATGGATTTAGTTTTGTCTGGATTAAATGTCATGCCATTAAATTCAGCCCCATTCCTGTAGTTCATTTGCCCCTACTTATAAAGAGGAGGCTAAATTACGCATTTCTGTATTCTTGGAGTGTAATGTGGTGTCATCCGCAAAAAAGAGTTTACAAGAAGTAGAATCATGAAAGGGAAATAATTTATATAGGCAGAAAATAATAAAGGCCCTAAGATCGATCCTTGAGGTACTCCAGTAGTAACAGCCTCAAACTGTGCTTTTTGCTTATTAATAAAAACGCACTGCTCTATGCCAGAAATGAAAACTTTTATAAGATCAAGTGGTTTAAAGCTAATACCATATAATTGTACTTTACGTTAAAGGAGGTCATGGTCAATTACATCAAAAGTTTTTGCGAAGTCGACGAATAATGCTCCAAGAAATGTGTGCCAATTAATATAAATACGCCATTGTTCTATCATAGATGTAAGAGCTGTATGACAAGAATGCTTAGCTCTGAAGCCAGATAGATTTTCATATAACAGGTTGTTTTTTTTGTGTGAAATGGTCTAGAATATGGATGTTAATTTGTTTTTTAAGCTGCTTAGATATGATAGAAACAACTGAAATGGGTCTATAATGTGACGGGTCGGAACTATCACCAGATTTTAAAAGTAGAATAACTTTAGCTTGTTTAAACATGATAGGAAAACATGATTTGTCAATGCATAAATTGTATATAAAAGTTAAAGTTTTAATAATAAGAGGAGCAGACAGTTTTAATATTTTACCATCGAATTTATAAACTCTTGAATTTGTTTGCTTAAGGTTTCTTAATGTATTATAAACAAATTCAGTTGACAAAAAAATTATTGTTTTAATGTTTTTAGACTGACAAAATTCTAATAATTTATGTAGATTATTTTCGTTTGATTTGTCAGCAGTTCTAATTATATCAGACGTTTAGACAAAATGTAAATTTAGTGTATCAGGGGAAATTTTTTTAAGTATAATAGATGAATGTGATTTATTTGTTAAATGGTTAATTGCTTTCCAAATTATATTATTCTGTTTTTGGATGATATTACATTTGTAGTATATGTTTCTTTATTTCTTTCTTCATTTATAAATGTGTTATACTAGTATGTTAAAGCATCATCTGGGTTAGTAAAATTATATACATTTCAGAGATTGCAATTGTAAAGGTCTAATAGGAGATCATCTTCTTTAAATTTAGAAAATGATCTATATGTTATATTTTGATGACCTGGTTTGGGTATTTTAGCTCCCTTCTTTTTCCATGTAAAACATAGTAGATAATGGTCACTGCAACCATACACTGGTACACATACTTCTGTAACATGAGCTTTGTTACTTGCGTACATATGATCTATGAGTGTTCTAGTATCAGCGGGCGGTTACTCTTGTTGGCATTGTTACAAATTGTTCAATCTTACAAAGTTGAATAATATTTGTCCAGGGTTTGTTTGATTTATACCGATCAATATTAAAATCACCCAATTAAAAAAAACTACTCTTTGGATTATAATAACATTGTATCAATCATATAATTGAATTGATTAAACCAGTCTACATGTTCAGTTGGATGTCTGTATAAAAATCCTATGATAATTGGAGCTGCATGTTTTATGTCAATTCGAACCTAAAGAAAGGGCTAGCGACCATTTGGCTGAAAGAGTCCAATATCCCCAAGCTGACAACTCAGATCCCATACACAAATGAGGAATCTTGTGAGAGCTTTCAAGAAAAAAAGGTAGGTGACTGCGCTCTATCGTAGAAGATACAGATATGAACGAGGAAGAACAAAGAAAAAAAGACAGCGACAGAGGGAATTGAAAGCACTAAATTTCCACAAAGTGGGGATACTATTTATACTGAAACCCCCGGCATCCGCACGAGGGATACACAGCTTGTGCTTTCAAACATACCTACATAGATAGGTCTACATGAAAGGAAATAAAAGGAAACCATTATTAAATTAAAGGCGAAATTTGAAAATAAATGCCACGGAATAAAATAAAACTGTATGTCGAATACATACAATGTATTGCATATATATTTAAAATAAAATGCAGCCATTCTTTGTGTTATTGTCACGCCACAGACAGTGACTCACGTATAGATCCGCTAGAGCGCAGGGGTACCGTGACAGAAACCTAGTCAAACGTTTGGATCCGTAGTGACTCATATGTACCGTGAGCTGAAATTTCCCTTTTCTTCTAGGAACTATCACAGCGTGCGATAGCGCAGGAACACCACAATAAAAGTATCGTGAGCTCAAATTTTCCTTCTGTTCTAGAAATGATTGCAGCGTGTGTGTGTGTGTGTGTGTGTGTGTGTGTGTGTGTAGGTGTGTGTGTGTGTGTGTGGGGGTGTATTTGTGTGTGTGCGTGTGTGTATTTTTTGAGAACGCGATAGCGCAGAGGTACCGCGGTAAGTATAAACAGACTATTTCCCTTTTTGCTCCATTCTCCGAACCTTTCAATGAATGGCGCTTCTTGAATAAAATGCCCCCAACCACATGCCCATTCCACTCCCCATTTTAAAAATGTTTTAATTTATTTAATATTAATATTATTTTTTTTAAATATTTTATTTGTATTTTTAATTGATTATTCTATTAGAGATATTTGCCACGTTTACTTAACAATATTAATAATAATAATAATAATAAGAAGAAGAAGAAGAAGAAGAAGAAGAAGAAGAAGAAGAAGAAGAAGAAGAAGAAGAAGAAGAAGAAGAATTAGGAGCCATTGTATCAGACCCTCAGTCCACATTCTAAGGTAACGTTGCTGCGCTCCTTTGTCATCTCCATCTTCCTATATGCTTGCGAAACATGGGCCCTCACAGCAGATCTCCAACGAAGAATACAAAGCATGGAGATGAGGTGCTACAGAAGACTTCTGGGCAATTCCTATACCCAGCACATCATCAACGACTAAGTCCGACAGACCATCACACAAGCCATTGGACAACACGATGACCTGCTCACAGTGGTGAAAAAACTAAAACTCCGATGGTATGGCCACGTCACCAGATCATCAGGTCTTGCAAAGACCATTCTGCAAGACACAGTGCAAGGAGGTAGAAGAAGAGGGAGACCGAAAAAGAGGTGGGAGGACAACATTCGAGAATGGACTGGTTTGACACTGAGCGAAACAATCAGGGTTGCTGAGGACATGGAAAGATGGAGTAGGCTGGTTAAACGATCATCTGTAGTGCCCCTACGACCTCCGAGTTATGGGATAGGTTAGGATAGGATGCGCTTTTCTCACAATAGTCGATCAGGCTCAAAGGAAGGTAATCGGTACCATCAGTATATACTACCGGTATGTTACTGCTTGAATATCCCCGTTGGGGTGCCGGGGGTTTCAGTATAAATAGTATCCCCACTTTCTGTAAATTTAGTGCTTTAAATTCCCACTGTCGCTGTCTTTCTCATTTGCTCTTTCTCATTCCTGCTCTGTTCTATCAATCTGCTATACTATCGTCTTCTTCGCTAGACCAGTCTCCTACCTTTTTTCTTGAAAACTCTTCCGGGACAAGACTCCTTGTTTGTGTATGAGGTCTGTTGGATCAGCTTAGGAATATTGGACGCTTTCTGCCAGGTGGTCACTAGGGCTTCCTATGATGTTATTATTTAGCAATGTAGGCATTTTATATGTATGTGTTTTGTTGATAACTTATAATGATGTTTGTATTCTATTTTGTTTTTGTAAACGGGGGTTCGATAACTTAGAGTATAGTTTCAGCGTCCCCTGCGTGGGATGTCTTTATTGTAAAGTGACGGGCTGGTGGAGAGCTTTCAGTTTTACCACTAGGGTTGTTTCAGCAGGTCTTTTATGTGGATCAGGGGTTGTCCGTTCCTGATTTGGCTCGGAAGAGTCCGCTGGACCTAAAGCAATAATTATGTAATGTAAGGTAATGTAATGTAATGTAATGTAATGTAATGTGTGTGTGTTATTGAATATTTAATGTACACGCTTAGAGCTGTCAAGATTAGGCGTTTCGAAATGTTACTACTACTACTACTACTACTACTACTACTACTACTACTACTACTACTACTACTACTACTACTACTACTACTACTACTAATAATAATAATAATAATAATAATACGTTCACATGTTTTACCCACACTCTCACAATCGTGCACAACAAACTCAAACTCGTCACTTAAAAAACGCCCTCACGCCCACCCCACCTTTGTAACCACCACCAGCGGAGAAAAAAAAAAAAAAAACAAACGCGCGATTTGTGTAAGCTCGGTGGCGCAGAGGTACCGTTCGAAAACTGCAAGGGTACCGGAGGGAGAGCGAGAGAGAGAGAGAGAGAGAGAGAGAGAGAGAGAGAGAGAAGCTTAGGGGTTCCGTGGAAAGAAAGCGATGTCTTCGCTGGCAAGGCGAGGTCTGAAATGAGAGAGAGCGAGAGAGAGAGAGAGAGAGAGACACACACACACAGAGACAGAGAGAGTGAATTCTCGACAGCTCATGGGTACCGTGCAAATTTGATTCTTGGCAGAGGGAAAAGAAAGACTCAGCGAAAAATTGAGTTCCCGATAGCGCATAGGTACCGTGAACGTTGCAGCGAAACGAGCTATCTGGTCTTGGCTACCACAAACTGCGCAGTAAAGATATATGAGGCCGCGGTAGCTCAGAGGTACCGTAGGTTTTGCAATTTGGGACCCAATCAAAAGGGAAACCCTCTTGGGTCGCTGTTTGGATTTCAGTGTAGGTTTCTCGGGGGTATTGGTTAGCGAGAGATCGGGGGCGATTCTGTTCGAAATAATTATCATCTACTTTGGGTTTTGTACTACAATAATGTACTGTTTTGTGTTTCGTTGTGTGTGTGTGGGTGTGTGTGTGTGTGTATGTGTGAGAGAGAGAAAGTGCATTTGTAAGTATTTTTGTTTGTTTGATTTGTGTGGTTATTGTGACA
Source organism: Oncomelania hupensis (assembly GCA_036898135.1). Taxonomy (NCBI): domain Eukaryota; kingdom Metazoa; phylum Mollusca; class Gastropoda; order Littorinimorpha; family Pomatiopsidae; genus Oncomelania; species Oncomelania hupensis. The sequence goes on from CM072513.1 coordinate 60,448,748, forward strand.
CGACACTTAAAAGTTTATATGGACTCAAGGATGGAAATACTGTACTTATTTGAACACTGGAATAAAACATAGATCTTTAGATTAATTCCCAACGACCTGTATGTCTACCTATAGACTAGAATCACATTCTGTGATCTAATACCACACTATTACTATCTCCTGGTGGAAAGAGATAAGGGATCCACCGTCATAGCTCAAATGGTACAGCGTTCACCTGGCACACCGATGACCCAGGTTCGAATCTCGTGATGGGCGAAATAAAAAAAAACAAAAGTGGCCTTTTTTCACTGTCCAATTTAGCAGTATGATTGCTCTGGTGGTCCAGTGTTGATTTAGATCCTTACACCGTTTCCCCTGGGATGGTTATCTCCGTCTGCCATATCGCCAATGGTGGGTGCAAACGTTAAACCTCAATGTTCATTCAAGGGATAAAAATCGTGAAAGAAGCATTGACAAAGCCTTAGACACCTTTAGACCTTAGAGAGAGAGAGAGAAAGAGAGAGAGACCTTGAAACTGATTCGGGGGTCGCGGTGACTCAGAAACGGCGCGAAATGCATGCACGTGGTTTTGCTATCCGGGACTGAAACATCAAATCCGAAAGTCTAATGATGTACAAACCGTTGTTTTGGCTCTCTGAGTTTGGAACAGGAGAATTTCTGATCAAAAAAGGAATCTTGTCCCTTCCTCATAGCCACTCACAGTATTTGGTACATTTGTACCAACAGTACGTAAACAACTGACTGTACGTATTGATTCTTCTGTAACTCTGAAACCGCACGCGCTAGACACCGCGACACACTCGCTCAGCAAGTTATCAAAGCCAGCAACCAATCAGTAAGGAGGTGACGGCATGAATGACCAATGAGAAAGAAGGTCAACATTACCGTTCTCGCGCCTGATTTGATTGACAGTTTTGGCTCCGCCTTCGCTTCTTTATAGCGGAGTCGAAAGCTGCAAGCAGGCAGAGCTTTTTGGACTACCGAAGGAAGTGGATATATGAACTTTTGAGTGAATCTTGTGTGCCTTGGAATATTTTTCTAATCATGTCTGCAGCAGTGTTGAGTTCGTTCTCTAGTGAGGTAAGTCGCCTTTGAAAATTTGTGAGAAAATTTGGAATCTCTGATATGTTATTTTGTGTTCTATGTTCGCTGTGATAGTGATTCGCGGACCGACGGAAGCGTCTGCTTTCAAGTTTGCAGTCATGCACTAAAATATCGAGTATTTTGTGAAATCCGTGACTGAAACAACATATTCACTAATTGTTGAACAGTGGTTCGAACTTGGTAGTTTTTCGTTTTATTAGTTTGAGGCTTGGATTTAGTGAGGAACCCTTCGAAACTTTATTCTAAATTTGCGGTTTAAAAATATTGGTCTTGGGTTTGCCAAATTGCATTTTTATTTTCCAAAAGCATTTCACGTTTTACGACTGATAGTCCCAAAGGCCAAATTAGCCTTAACTTGTAACTTAGATATAAATTTAAATCGTAGTAGTTGGCGGTGGAAATTGTTAGTTGCTAGTCGTGGTCGAAAAAAGTCGAACACTACGAGCTAAGAATAGTGCGTGTGCGCGAAACAGTGGCACAGTTATCGATTGCGCGTGGCCTTGAGCAAGTGGCGGAGTGCACCTGTTGCTTTTTTTTTTACAAGGTGCACGGCAAGATAGTTAGGGGCTCTGTTATTTTTGTGTTTTTTTGTTTTGTTTTGTTTTCTTTTGACTTTTTTTTCTTTATTATTGCGGGTAAAATGTTTGGTTTTTGTGAATTTCGATCGTCAAAGAAAAACATAGATCAGATAGCCTAACGTGGGTCTACCGGGTCGGTCTACCTACCTCAAGTGATTTGTTTTTCTTTTAAATCTTTTATTTTGAATTTTCCACCTTCTGCTTAATGTCAGAATTTCTTCAGTATTAAAGTTCAGCTCATTTGTTTTTCCTGTGGTAATTTTTTTCTTAATATTAAATTTATGGGACAGCAACATTACGCTTCTATAAAAGCTGCTACTTCAGTTGGGCTTCGGGTTGCTGTTGCAGTCTACTGGCTGTCTTACTGTCTAGCCCAACGTTTGTAAGCTTGCCATTCGCTACTGCAGCCTTGGACTGCCTGCCTCGGTGGTTTCATGTTATCGTGCTGCTTTGGTAGAAGCACTAAAGTGCGTGAAGCAAATGCCTGGTTTGCTCTTACAGTGGTAGGCCTGTTGTGGCAGTTTGGCCGTGATCGGTTTTGCTGGCTGTGATAGTTGAAATTTCATTTTTGTTAGTAAAAACATTCTCAATGGATACTCTACTTAATACCGTAGTACTAATTATAAAACGAGAATTATTTTTTCGTGGCGTTTGGTTTTGGGTCGAATGGAATTCCACTCAGAATGCGTGGCAATACTCGCTAATGAGCTGTTCTTTTATTTAATTTATCATCGCAGTTAGATTTTGTTTACAATCTCGTGTGCTGACATTAATCATTTGTTCTTGTATGTTTTCAGAACATGAACGCTTGGAGGGTCAGAGAAGTTGGAGATTGGAAAGGTTTGGAGGAGGAGATCAGACCATGGGTCAGTTTAGAGGAAGACGACCCCAGCTACCGCCAACCCGACATCATGATCAGAAAGATCGAGACTATGAGACCATATGCCAGACAGCGCAACTTTTCAGGCCCGTCCAGCACCGGCGCTCGTCCAGTTCTTGACAACAGTCGATCATCTCAAGTGGTGACTCCTCCCCCAGAGTTATCATACCGCCGTGCAGATGATTCTGGACCAAAGGATGGTCACAGCAGAGACTTGAGCTGCCGCAAGAGGTTGGATAAGAGCCAGAGCAACAGTGATGACAGAATCAATGGCAATCACACCAGCAACGGTGGCCGCGGGTGTCAACTCTGCCCGCTACAAGACTGAGCTGTGCCGGCCTTTTGAAGAGAGTGGACATTGCAAATATGGTGACAAGTGCCAGTTTGCCCATGGCGCTCACGAACTGAGAAACCTGCCCCGCCACCCGAAGTACAAGACGGAACGATGCCGAACGTACCACACTGTCGGCTTCTGCCCTTACGGTCCTCGCTGCCATTTCATCCACAACGATGAGGAACGCGAGCGTGCGCAACAGCTGAAGAGGAAGCAGCCTGGTCGCCCCAACAATCTCCGTGGCTTGACGTCGATGGACTCGAGCTTCGAGTCTGTGTGCTCCTCCATTACCCCCGACACTTTGTCCCCTGACATGCCCAAAGAGGACTTTACCATTGGGCATTTCAAGTATAACCCTTCTTATCCCACCACCCAGTCCCCGACTAATTACGACTCCACCATCCCCTCCCCTCCCAGAAGTCGCTCAAACACCATCTTCAACTTCCCTGCTTCTGACGCAGCCAGCACCACTTCCCCCCTGACCCCACTGAATGTGCAGACCCAGCAGTTCAACTTCGTCAACAATGTGCGCATGCTGTGCCAAAACCAGCGCAACAACTATACCGCTGCCACCGCCTTCAACACCAACAGCAATGTATTATTGCAGCAGGCGCCGACTGTCCCTTTCCGCCAGAATACCTGGTTTGAGGACCACCAGCTGCAGGAGGAGCTTGAGCAGATTGACAATCGGGTCCAGATCCCCACTCCCTGTGTGTCTCCCTTGGGGTCATCGGCGTCCTCAACTTCTAATGAGAGCATGGGCAGCTCGAGCAGCCTAGAGGAAGTCCCCATGGTGACCAATGTCCTTGACATGGGATGTTCCATGCGTCTGCCAATCTTCACTAACCTAAACAAAGTGGAGTCGTAACTAACGTGTGATTTGCAGGACTAATTTTTTTTTTAGTTTCCAAAAGTAACTGCACAAGAACTCTTTAATTCATTATTCCCAATCTTGTCTTCTGCTCGGTGTGAAAGTGAGAACGTACCTAACACGATCAGTTGGTCCATTTTTACATTTGTCATTGAGCCTTCTGTTCTTGCTTCCCAATCACCACTCTCTTGTCAATGGGCAACTATTTAATTTATCATTTTATAATCATTTTTACCAGAACATTTGCATTGGTATTACTGACAATTAACACCAGAATGATCGCCAATGAACTGTCAACTGATGTTGGTGTTTGCCTGCATCTCTCATTGTCAACTGTGTAGTTTATTTATTTATTTATTAAGTTTTTCTATGTTTTTGAGGTGTGTTTTTTTTACAGTACAGACTGGTGTTTTGAAAACTGTAGACTGCCCCCTAGAGCGAAGCACTTTTCCTTAACATTTGCATTGGGCTGTGTCTGCGGTTGTAAAAACGCACACTTTCAATTTGTCATGATTTGACCAAGAAATTACCCCAAGTATCTGGACATTATTCATTCATTTGTGCTACAAAAGATGTGTAGACTTTTGTGTGTTTTTGAAAGAAAAAAAAAAACAAACATTGACTCGCCACTGTTCATGTGTTCATTGTGTTCACAAAAATATAAAAGTGCATTATATGAGACTTTCTTGTGACTGTTTGCAGCAACTAGTGTGAACTACTGAGACGTTTTTATAGTTTTTAATGATTTATAAATTGTGACCCTTCAATTTAACTGCCTCAGCAATTGACGATGCTGTGTACGTGTTGTGTACATGGGTGTTGTAGTGTTTTGGTTTGGAACGGTAAGTTGTAAAAGTTTTGGTATTTCTTTTTTTTTTTTTTTCAGGAACATGAGAATCTTGTAATCATGTGAGTGCTTAGGTTGTATATTGTTGTATATGTAACGATGTATACAAGGTTATGGTAAATGGTGTATAAGTCTGTGTAGTTGATATATATATTTATGTTGTAAACTGTTTTGGGTACATGATTGTGATAAAAAGACACATTTCTATTTTTTTTCTCCAGACTGTGTATCTTTGAAACAATTTGTTACTGTTTCTCTGATAATGTTCTCTCAGAAAATAGTAATTGATAACGATACTTTTTTCTCTTTTATCTGTTGTGTGATAATTAAATGGCGTGACTAGGATTTTGTCTATATCAAATTTCAAACGAAATTATACGAAGAAAAGCGAGAGTTTGGAACAAATATATAAGAATGGTGATGGCTATATGGGCGAGTGGAAGCTTCGGGGCTTCAGCTGCATTTTTTTCACAATGAAAAAAAAACAACTGTATTATTCATTAATGTGTGTGTTGTGTACAGACATAGGTTTCATTCCTATAAGTATATTCAATTATTTATTTTTTTTAATTTTTGGTTTGTGTGGATGACCCGTTGTGGCTTTCATGAGGCCTCTCCACAAAAGTGGCTTCACAACCAAGGGACCATGTTTACCGAATTTTTATTTTTTGAATCCTGCCTGCCCAAATGCACAGCACTACATGCTTGTCCGATTGTTTGTGTCAGTTTCTCCACCTCACCCTACACTATTATCCTCCCCTGGCCAACTCTTACCTTATTTTTCACAAAGGTTTTGTTTCTGTTCAATGTCTCATGGTACAACCTTCCATGTTTTGTCACATTTCAAAATCTTTGAACAAGAGAGGGCATACCCGAGTTCAATAACGTAGTTCGCTCTGTACCATAATCTTATCCGTGATTGTACAAAACCCAATATGAGTAAATGATGAAAATAAATTCTTTGTTTTTCCTATAGAGTTGGCATTATAAAGTGATTTGGTATTATTACTGTTGTCGTTGCAGTTGAAAATGAAGCAAGTGTTATTGTTGCAGTGATAATGAGTTCATAAATATGATTTCAGTTGTGACACGTTTAAATCTCTGAAATACTCAAGATATCCGATTTAAAAACTTACTCGGCGGACTGATGGTTTTGTTTTCCAAGATTTTCTTCATATTTATCAGAGCTTCAAATTCGCAAACATGTTTCTGTAATAAGATTGGTATGAAGAACTTGTTTTGATTTTGGCTTCTGTGCAGTTGCTTGGAAAATAACGAAAACTGAAGTGATTTTTTTTATTTATGGTTCTCTATTTCTATCTGTAACGTGTCAGTGACTTTGTCCACACGGCAAATTGTTTATGTAAATTCGTAAAATTGTGAAGCTGCTATAGGATTTGAGATCAGTTGTTATGGCTTCTGAAAGATTTAACTTGTGAATAATTGAATATAGACATCTATTGTGAATTTAGTATGACTGAAATTAAGCAACAAAACTAGTTGATCAAGATCTGAAGTTCAGATTATGAGCTATAAGTTCTGCTATCCACTGTTACACACAGAAAAATGTTTTAATACATATTTTTTTAAACACGTAAAAATGCACAGATGTAGTTTAAGCTACCAAGACTGATTGTAATCAGGTTTAGGTTTATAAAGGAAATTATGTGATTATGTAGAACATGATTCAGTTTAGGAATTATTCAAAAACAAAATTATGTGAGACATAATATAATAATAGAGCATTGACAGTGACCAGTTTTATTTTCGACAATTTTTGGTTTCGGACACCAGATATTGGGGTTTGACGGATTTTTAAAAAAAAATTCATTTATGTTATGTATGCACACTTCAACGCATTTCCGGCTGTGTTGCTGTATAGGATTGCCAAAATCAGTACTGATCCATTTGCACCTACGAAGAAATACAAAACAAGTATTTAATGATTATAATAATAATGAAAGCTGTTTTAATTTGTTGGAAAGAGTAGTCCGATGAATAATTGTCGTTGTGGTGTAAGTAGCCCAGCAGTGCCTTGGTATGGGCTTTTGGTCAATTGTTCTTCACTGTTGTAAACTTTAAAAGAACACGGGTGTTTTTACCATTTTCGTATTTTAGACTGCCAAGGCATTGTGTTACGATGCGTTTTTAAATTGAGTTTTGTATTCTTTCAAATGCAATATCTTCGGTTTGTGTTTGCTCATGTTTGATTTTAAAGAGTTGGGTTTTATTATGATGCTGCTATGTTTTGGTTTGAGAGCTATTTGTGGACGGTTTAGTGAATTTGGTTGTATCGGTACAGTGACAGGTGATACAAGAAAGCCTGATCTAAATTAACTTATTAGTGTTTTAAGTTATTTATTATTGTCGTTGGTCGTCATTCATTGTATGAAAGGACTACATGTTGACCTTTGATGGAAAATCTGATCGTCACCGCTCCGCGTTTTTGTAAGGCAGCTTCACATGTGAAACAAAACAAAAAAGATTTGTCTTTAATCATTACCAGGTAAAAATGATCAAGAATAGTGATTGTGGGGACGAACCCTTGATGACTCTTAAATGGATATTCGGCTGAATCTTTGAAGTTGTAGATCGCGGTGTTTGACAGCATGTTTGTGCATTTATATATATATACCTGTCCATTTTACGTTTCGTTTTAATTTATTGTCATTATACTACTATAGGAGTTTGCGGGCTCCGGTTTGCATCCCGTACCTTGTGAAATACGCTTTTAATTTAAAAAGAAACAGATTTGACGTTGCATATTTCTGTTTGCTTTTTTTATGTCATTTTTTTTTTTAACCAAAGCTCTTTTGTTTACATTTTTTTGGTGTGTTTCTGAATTTGTACTCTCATTACAATCTTTCAATGAGGAAAAATTGCACTGAAAAATGAAAAAAGTTTGTTCATTAATAAATTCAGTGACTTTGACATTGGTCTTTTTGCCTTTTGTTCGACGTTGTTTCGTTGATCAGCTGATCGTAAGTTTTCCTCTGTCTTTTATTCTGTTCTTTCTCCCTTTTTCTCTGTCTTTTATTCTGTTCTTTCTCCCTTTTTCTCTGTCTTTTATTCTGTTCTTTCTCCCTTTTTCAGTGACTTTGACATTGGTCTTTTTGCCTTTTGTTCGACGTTGTTTCGTTGATCAGCTGATCGTAAGTTTTCCTCTGTCTTTTATTCTGTTCTTTCTCCCCTTTTCTCTGTCTTTTATTCTGTTCTTTCTCCCTTTTTCTCTGTCTTTTATTCTGTTCTTTCTCCCTTTTTCTCTTTGTCTCGCAAACCACAGTACACATGACTTTGTGTATGATTTCACGTAATCACAAATAAAATCGTATGTACCCAACGCTAAAATGGAGATGATTTACCCACTAGCGCACCCTAACAGTTTGAAACGCACACACCCATTCGCATTCAACCGCACACTTTTATCTAAATGGTTGGTGTCCCAGCTATCTCAATGCAGTACTGTGAATAATATTTGAAACGCTCGCATACACAACTAAACACACACACTATACAAAAGAAGCGCATCAGACTAGTCACTACGCACCTTTTAAAAAACAAAATCCCTTGTCACGGTTGAACGTTCTACTAAATACACGCAAGATAAAAGAGGTGATGCGTGCAATTAAATATTAACAAATACATAAACAAAATATTTTTTATAAATCTACTCTTGTGTGAAGACAGTCACTGAAGAGTCGCGCCAATACTGAGTGTTCTGAATTTTAACAAGGCTGCGCTGTGAGTCTAGACAGGGAGTACACTTAGCAGTCGCAGCTACTCGGGTTGACGCGTCCCCATCGACTTTTACTGCTGACGAGCCTCGTTGGCTCAGTGCCAGGCAGCCCATGTAATGTGTAACGAGGTCAACCACTAAAAAGTGATTCAGAGTACCGACTGTGGCGTAAAACAGCCTACTATTAAAACAAACCATGCGCTCCTCAACTATTATTATATTATCTAGAGGCTCTGCCTTACCTATTTCTTCCTTGTCCTCAAAGCATTCATCTAAATACATAATAGGATTCCCCAGTTGTTAGGGGCGTTACATCAACCAGCAAGTTGACGACTGGAGTTTGAATAGCCCATGTTCGCTGAGCACCTTGAGATGCTTTTTGAATTTCAGCTGGCAAAAACAAAGTAATCTGCTTTCTATAATGTTGTGTTGCGTTTCTGACATGTAAAGATGAAGGGTTATGAAGTTCAGCGTAGCGGCGACGAAACCTTGGCTGTAACATGAAGGGTGTCCTCTTTCGAAGACGCACTTGCTTAGGTTTTCCTTGTTCGATGACCTGTTTTATAACTTTCAAAGATAGGCTTACCAAGGAGGGCTAGGCCAAATTTTTAATGAAATTTAGTGCCTACAATAATAATTATCATGTTTTGCAGGCATTTGTTGTGAACGTTCCTTTTGAGCGTGTTGTTTGCTTTCTGTTCCGTTTGAGCGCTGGTAGAGTGGGGTATTAACGAAGGGGGGGGGGGGGGAGTTGAGGGGGGAGGGAGGGAGTGTGTGTGTATACGGACTGTTCTTTTGGGAACTTGTGCGACAATGTACTTGCATGTGCAGCAGTTAAGCTGTAATTAATTATGCTGTCTTTAAGTTTCATGTGATATATATATTTTTCAATTTATAATTGTTCTTTTTTACAAGACGGAGTCGCCGTTGGGGATACGAATGCGCCTCACTGTTTTTGTGTGTGTTTGTGTTTTTTTTTTTGGCTTGGTACAGTTGTTGCAGCGCTTTAATGCCGTTCCGCTGCTATTTCTGTCAAATGGATACGCACCCTGAGGCAGCGTAACTGAATGGGATTGTTTGTAGCACAGTGGGTCATGGCAACAACACAGGCACATTGTTGTGGTCAGTTTAGTCATATTGATACAGCTAAAGTGTACACGAAGCTAAATGCAAACGGATAAACTAGACTGTCAAACTGGCAAACACGTGCGCTAAACAATACACACTCCCTATCTTACTTTTAATGCAGTCGCAGTTATTGTTCATAATTATAAGAACATGGAACGCCTAACAAATTATACAGCACATAATAGGTTTACACATGCTAGCAAAATGCTCCAACATACATGAAACTGTGATACGATAGTTAAAATAAATGTAATATGCGCCAGCCCAAAATAATGTAATGGTACAACAAACTATAAAAACAAGACATCAAGTCTTAACAAACGTTCTACAACATTGGTATTAAATTCTATAGTGCAGTCAACACTGGGACTAAACTTTAAATTTACCTCAAAACCCACACTGCGCAGCTGAGACTCAACGTCTCAGCTACGCAGTGTGCCCATTGCCTTTGGAAATTTTCTGTGATGTGGGGTACTCCATGCCAATTGTGTTTTAGTGTTATTTTAATGTGAAAAGATGGTTACGTTTTATGTAACTTGCTAGAAGTGCAATGCATCTGAATTCCAATTATGTCATCAAGGGTTTATACCTATTGAAAACAATGTATTATTTTATTATCTGTTAATGCTCAGTGATAGGAAGACTGAATGTTTTAGAGAGTGACTGAGTGTGCTGTCGGATCACCAAGACAAAATCCTATGTATAAGTGTTTTGAATTCATTGGGGAATGCCATATCTTTGACTTCAACTATATAGATTAAAATAATTCCATATTGGCTTGGCTGGTAGCTTTTAAACTCCTTACATAGATTTTGGTTCACGCTTGATTAAAATAGTTTGTAAGGGATAATCTGTAACGTATGATACTTCCTGTAATTAGCAATTGTAATCGGGTGCATAAAAAATACTATTTGTGTCAGTAGTATAGCATACACATGTATGCTTAATGCGGAATTCTCGCGTTATCCTAACCAAACCAAGCCACCTTTTTAAAATTAATTCCGGTTAAGTCAAGAATCAGATGCAAAACCTTGGAAGGCTTCTGCATTCTAAATGCATTTATTATATTGGCTATGGAAATGCCAGTCCGAGGTTTTTTTATGGCCTCGATACAAAAAAAAAACACTTTATGACAGCAGCTCAAACAAGCCATTTTTTCTTGCGCCATATTGCAGACACCAACTTTCACACAATTAGGGTCACGGAATTTTCGCTCCTCAAATTCGCAGTGACAAAAATATGATTAAACAATGAACACAAAAAAAATGTGTTGGCTTGCGGTCTCAGTGAGTAATGATCCATTGGAAAGATCAAGAAAGAATGAAAGATCACGACAGACCAAAAGAAAGGGAGGAGAACCGAAAAATAAAATGTTGGTGTGGGTGGGAAAAGTGGAGGGTGCTGGTTTTATTTTAGGATGCTTACTTCAACCGGGCTTTCCTCCCTGCTCACTCTCACCTCCACCCCCCTACGTTTAAAGAAAAGTAAGCTTACAGCAGCAGGTATGATGCGAAAAATAAACGCAAACAAACAAAAACAGAAACCCTTTTTAATTGTGGGTACAACAACAACATACACACTCCTGCACACACAACAATAAATAAACAACAGCAAAAACAACAACGAGGAATAAAAGGAAAGCATGGGATCCATCTTAACCTCAGCATAAAGGGAATACACACAAATACAGTAGTTCATCCGAGGTCATCCACGCACCGTGGGCCACATACATTTATATTCTAAATGATAACATTAACAAGGTCTGGCTGGGATAGATTAGATAGATAGACGTCTGTAAGCTTTTAGCCAGAGGCAAGAGGCAGGTCGTTTCAGCGGACATGACCTTGTCTATCCTACTCTGCAGGGACGCACGTGAATTCCCCACCGTGGATGTCTATTCACTGGGTATCCCTTCAGTGTTTTGGATGAAAATGTCATCAGTGGATATTGTAAGTGGATGTCTATTCACTGGGTATCCATTCAGTGTTTTGGATGAAAACGTCATCAGTGGATATTGTAAGTTTCTGTTTAATTGTTTACATTTAGCTTATTTGATGACATGAACATGAAAGTGTTCACAGGGAAGGTGTGAGGGAGGGGGGGGGACAAAAAAAGTTAAACTTGCATTGACTACACCCTCTGTGTTAGACATACCTACGTACACTGAGATCGGAGGTCCTGATTGGGATACCTATCTGAGGAATTAAGCACACCGGAATGTTAATACGGATATTACTTTAACAAAGGAGCATCGAAGTGAAACTTGTTGCGTCCTCCGCATAAACCACTTTTGTTTTCTTACTTGTTTTTTTTTTTTTTTTTTTTTTTTTTTTTTTTGGGGGGGGGGGGGGGGGGGGGGACACAAAGCACAGCTGAGACTAGCCGAGGCTATAAAGTGAGAGGTATTCGGCGAGTTTCGGCTACGCTGTGTGCTTTTGACTTATGACTCGGATGAGTCAACTCCTAAGATTAGACTATCGGTTTCTTTTTTGCTTGGACTGCATGAAATGCAAACCGCAAGATAACAAAACTGACTGGCACTGTTGATAGCGAGTGACATTTTGTAGAAGGCTACGTTGTACTTGTTGATGCTGTTACGGCTAAAACTTGACCGCGGTGATGCTATTACGGCCAACCCTTGACACGACTAGGCTACTTTCTACAGGTCTCGGGGTCAACTATTAGATATGATTGCTAAAGGGAAGACCCTGAAAGGGTTTGTTGTTAGTTTGTTCCCGATTGTTTTGACTCCGCAATAAAACCATGTCAAAGCGAATCGAGGTTGCACGGTTTCTACTGCATGACCGTACCGTGGCCAAAACTAAAGACCATTTCTATTGGCCCGTCTTAGTTTGGAAGTTTCGTGGAGGTTAACGAAACTTTTTTTTAGAGGTTCTCAGATTTAAAATGTTCCTGAAAACTTTTTTGTTGTGGTGGTTGTTGTTGTTGTTGTTGTTGTTGTTGTTGTTGTTGTTGTCCGAAAGGTTCAGGAACCTAAGTGCGGGATCTGAGAGCATCGGAAATAGGTTCGTGAACCTCCTCGCACCTTCCAATTAATATGAAGGTAATTATTATAAAGGTAATAACTATAAAAGACAGACAGAAGTAAAGGGGGGTGGCGGAAAATGATGAGGAGTTTCCTTCGCAAAATGAAATCTGTAGATTAATAATTGACATGCAATGATGAAAACTATCATAATAAACAATGCGATGTTGTTGTTGTTGTTTGTGTACTTGAACGATTTTCTTTTTAATGTATTGTTCCTTGCAAACAATGACCATAACGCAGAAAACATAAAGCACATGATTACATTCTCAGCCATGCATACGTCAGATAATCCCCCCCTCCCCTCTTTCAAAAAACAAAAAACACACGCACACACACATACACACACACACACACATCAAAAGGCAAATGTACAAAATTAATTATTTTTATGATCAAAGCAGAGTATGATAATTATGTGATGGACCGTAATACATCTAAAAAAAAGTACACCACAGTATTAATTGAACTGTACACACGCGTAAGTCTTTTCCACGGGCTACAAAAACATTTATAATTGTATTACCTATAAATAGTGTACTAAATGACGTGGTGGTGTGCTTGTCACATAGCATAAACATAAACCAAACCAGTCGTTTAAGATACTGTCACCGCACTGTTACTGAAGCAGCAAAAGAACGTTGAAAAGTGCGTAGAGCTGCGACCTCTTTCGTAATTTTACAACGGGGACGAATTAGCCAGTTTTACGGCTTCTCGCTGCCCAGTGACGTGTAAGTGCGGTGACGTCAGGACCATAATTCTCCAGGCGGCGTTGTCAGAGCATCACTGGAGTAAACAAAGAGTCCAGCGCATGTTACGGTCCCTCTTCCACCAGCTTCGAGCATTAATTTGTCGTAACAAGCTTTTATAACCAGCTAGCACTGCAATAAAAACCCGCACACAGCCCAGTTGGTCACCTCTCTCTTATCAGGCTTGATTCTGGACTCGATTCTTTTGTTGGACACCGGTCTCTGCCATTAGTTACTAAGAAACCGTTCTTCTACTTAAATCCCCTATACGCTTATGTGTCCGGAGACGTTAATTTACCTAATCAATCAATCATTCTTCTACCAACGACCCACAAATCAACCATTCCCCTGTAATTTAATTACATTGTAGACTATAAAATTGCACGATTTGTAATTGATTTTGTTCTCCACTTAAGATTTTGTTGATTGCCTCCTGACCTTCAGTAATAATAAAGGGGAAAAAAAAAGAACTTCGATCATAGATCCGAGCTGCCATATAACTTCAATAACGATGCGTGAGCAAAAGATATCGTAAGTTTGTAGAATATGTGGAATTAAATGCATATTTTAAGATACTCAGTGTGGAAGTGACCCAACCATAATTATGCACCTTCTATTTTTGGTAGTTGTGGAAGGTTTCCCAAATGAATCCACAGCAAAGAGTCAGTCATCTTGAGTGTCTCTCAATATATTTCAATATGGAATGGCGCAATACCATGTCTACAGTACCATCAAGATTACAATAAGGAAGAATGCAAGTTATTCCTGCGAGGCTTATAGTTATACGCTTTTGTTATTGGTGCTCCCAATGCGGTACAGAGTCAGATGAGGTTATTTCCACGTCTTGTATTTCTAAACAATTATTTCTGTGCACGATGCATTCTCAGCTCAAATACTTTAAGTTTTATTATGCGTGGACAATCAAATGAATCATCAGTTGCTTTCCTCACACTGCTTTTTTCTCTTGTAAGAGGTGTTCGGCGAGTTTCAGTTAAGCCGTGTGCTGCTACTGTCTCCTATCTTTTGTTTTTTTAAATTTAATTTTTGTTGTTGTTGAAAATACTAGGTATAACCTTTGCTAATTTATTTATGTTTGTATTTGGTTCGTAATGATAATTTTACTCATGATCCAGTACTGACATTGTTAAGTCAGCACTGACCACACGCAATGTTAGTAGTGTTGGTATACTTTATATCAATACTAAGGTTGGTATGGAATCACACATTGACAGTATTTGCTTACATTTTACAGTATGCTTTCTGTTAAATACGATATGCAGTTTTCCTCCCGCTGGACATGCTGCCCGCATTGTCCCATTTTTTGCATTGCTGTTGCAAACTGAGGAAAGCGGAGAATTAACGATGACTGCGTGTCGTAAAGTTTTTTTGTTTTATGATATTGCTTTCCCGCGTGACGGAGACTCCTAGCAACCGAGGACTATTAATTTTACTAGATGCGCCGACTGAGTACCAAAGAGTTGTCAGATTGAAGATTTTTCACATGTTGTGATACAAAGATGAAAACTTGTTTCTTCATTTGTAGTTTTTAAGCTTTACTTTTACCACCATGTTCCTATAAACTGCATGCGAGTTTGTGGGCTTTAGTATCATTGCAATGCGCATCTTTCTGCCAAATGGCCACTAGGGTTTTCTATGGTATTATTATTTAGCAATGTAGGCATTTTATATGCATGCGTTTTGTTAATATTTTATAATGATGTTTATATTCTATTTTGTTTTTTTAAACAGGAGTTCGATAAATTAGAGTAAAGCCTCAGCGTCCCCTGAATGTGATGCATTTATTGTAAAGTGATCGGTTAACGATGGAGTGCGCTCAGTGTTACCATTAAGGTTGTTTCACCAGACCTTTTATACGGATCAGGGGTGAGTCCTCTTTCAACCAAATTGTGATCCTGATTCGGCTCTGTGCAGTCCGCTGGACCCTATAAACAATTGTTGCTGCCGCATGCTTTGTGTGTGTTATGTACAGTTTGATTTTTATGATGGTCCAAGGGAGACAATTTGATCAAGGGCAGAGTGCGACATTCTTCCGCTAGCATGACCTAGTCCCTTTTTGTATCGAATTTAATTAACGCTTAATTTTAATAATATGAACTCATCTTCTTTCGGGTCATTATCTTAGTTGATTTTTACATCTCAATAAATTCTAGAATTATTGTAAATTAGATTAATTTAAATGAGTGTATTCTTCCGCACTCCCGGAAGGGTACTATTTTTTGGCTCCCAAATCATTGTGCTCATGAACACCTTCGAAGTCGGATGACATGTTGTTTTCTCTCCTGAACTTTACTGTTTTTCCAAGATTTATGCAAAGGCCAACGAGGTATGTTTTCTGTTAATGCTTTAGAAAAATGGGGTATATTAATGTTTATATTTTAAAGGGCTGGTCCTTCATTGATGCAGTCTTTCTTTTAAAAAAGGAATTGGCTTGTTCTCTTTGTATTATATTAGTAATCTCTTTCCATTGATGCACCTTTGAGCTTGATAGAGGAATAGTTGCATGCATAGCATCCTGCATTATTGTTATGGCAAATTGTTTATGAAAGTATACCATCAGAAGGTCTTAAAGGTTAAAAAACTTGCAGGAAAGTAGAGTTCATTTTAAGGAGTGACCAAATTAGTTTAGTTCATTATTGGTAAGTTGTTATCAGTCACTGAAAGCCAAATATAGTTCATGTAGGAACATTTATTGCTAGTCTTATGGTTTTAAAAAGGTTGTAAGAAATATTGACATATTTTTCATAATTATTTCCATGTGATGACCAATTTACATTCAGAAAATCAGAAGCAGCATTTGATTGAAAGATTTTATTGTTGTACTTGTACATATCAATATATGCTGGATTTAAAATGATGTTTTATCTTTTATTACATCACAGGAATATAATTATAGTGATGTTGTGTTTTGTGTTGTAAACTATGTGTTTTTATGTAAACAGTTTTACTGCATTGCCTTTTTTTCTGTCTTTTTACATTGCAGTTTTTACGACACTGTTCACGTCAAAATAAACGGTGAGAGATTGAAGTGACGTCCGTGTTAACGTTGTGCATAATCATTGGATGGAAGCAGTAAAAGTAAAAACTCGGCTCTGAAGAACAACTCGTCCCTCATCCAGGAAGAAGGGAGGAAGGACAACTGACTGGTTCACTCAAAGGAACAGACCCTACCAACTCGGTAACACAACTACCGATGTTCACTCGTCATTCAGGGCGTCAAAGAAGGATGACAGAAAAGGGCATGGCCCACAAGATGGAAGTGCTTAAAAACAAGTTTCATTGTGACAGTGCAAGGTTAGTCTCACTCTTAGACAGCACTGACAGATTGCTTCAAGGCTCGGAAGTAGATGCAGATGTTTTGATTGATAGGCGCAGTAGTATTACCAACAGTTTGAGCTTGTTGAGAGACACAGTAAAACAGATGACCACCTTGGGTCATGAGGGTGATCTGGACAGTGAATTAAATAATTTCGCAGACAGAGCGGTCTCAACAATGAACAAAATCGTTACTGCGACCAAGCATCTCCATTCACACCTCGGCACCTCATTTGAAACCCGCTCTCGTGCCTCACGCTCAACAAGATCAAGGGCCTCAACAACATATTCAAAAAGAATTGTCGCCGTCGCTGAAGCTGCTGCGCTGAAAGTGAAACTAGAGACGCAGCGTCTTGAAAATCAACGGCAAGAAGAATTGGAACAATTAGAATTTGAAGAACAGATGCGCAGACTGGAGGCAGAGAAAAAGATGGCGAGCCTAAAAAGAAAAAATGATGCACAAAGAGTGGAAGCTGAACTTCAGATTGAGGAAGCAAGGGTGAGGGCACTGGAAGAGTCTCACTCATGCCTCATGTCAAGCAGATCAAGCTGTAAATCGTCCAACAGCCATGTTTCGCCCTTTCAGGCTGATAATCACCGAACAAGGTCAAACCTGCGTGCTGATGAACTGCAGGCTGATGATCACAGAACGAACTCAAATCTGCGTCCTGATGCTCCATCGTTTGCTCCCAGAACTCAGACTACAGATGAAAATTTGGCGGATGCACTGACAAAGGCGATGTTCTCAAGTCGCCTTCCCATTCCTGAGCCACCAGTGTTTACAGGAAATCCCATGCAATACCCAGATTGGCTGTTCTCATTTACGTCACTGATTGAGAACAGAGGTGTTCCACCTGTAGAGAGAATCACTGATCTAAAAGAAATGGATATACCCTGGCTAGCTCTGTATGAAGCCAAAGTGCCGCCATATTGGTACTCGTAGTCTAGTTTACTTTCGCTATTGTCGCTAGCAGGCATGAGGCAGTCTATGCTCTGTAATTCCTGGTCAATTACTGAATTATTCTTGCACTTTGAAAGAATTACGATAAAATATCATGCTACAACATAGGTTTAGAGTAGACTGTCAAGAACTAAATGATTTACGGATTTTGAGATCGTCACATTGGCACTACGATTTCATTTTCGATAAAAGTAGCTAGTAGGGCACAGCTTTTAAAAATTTTGTGTGGCTGTTTTTATCTAAACGTCATTTATAAAAGTATCCCTAGGACTATCCCAGTCAGCTCATTTGCATACTATATACACTGCTGTTATCTGAATAAAATACTGGGGTTAATTGTAGTGGATGCTTGTTATTGTTAATTTTATGTTTTGTTATTTTCTTTTAATTTTAGAACATGGGAGCTTTTTTCAAGATTTCTTATGTGCTATTTATCTTAAGTCCTTGTTTCTAATACACAGCTAATAATGATACATTTTTAGTTGAATATGTATGCAAAGTCAAGTGCTAAGGAAACAAAAGCTTGTTTTGAGGAGCAAGTTTCAAAATAAGATCATCCAAACAACTATAGAACAATCAAGCCACATAGAGATGATAGAAGGAGTAGAGAATAAGGACAGCAAAGAGGAGATCGCCCAATTTAGGTTGGTTGTAATGTCATTGCTAATTGAAAATTGTATAGAGAAACACAATACCATGTGAACAAAGACACTACTTACAAACAAGTCTGAACAAAAATGAATGTGTGCAAGGTTAGAAAATTTTATTCATTGTAAAAACCCTGTACTCAAAAAATCCACCCCGCCAGCAAAGGTGTTCACAATAATTACATCTGTGTGCATGTCCCTATCTCCAAATACTGCTGCCTTTTTAACCAAGATAGCAAAATTCAACACAACTGTACAAAATACACAACAGCAGTACCTATTACAAATATTTATTTAACATCATTAACATGTCATTCAGAACTTTGCTAATTAAGTTTATAATTATAAATGCTGTTTAAAGAACAAATACTTTCTGTTTATAGGTATATAAGCTAAAAGGGCCACACTTTGAAGGCTTTGTTTATTTTGGGCGAAAACGGGTTTATTCAAAAATTTGAGCTGTCATTAAACAATGATAAAGCGAACCAACTGCTAAAAGTCTGAATTTTCTATTTCTGTTCTGAAATGGAGTTATTTTCCCTATACCATACGCTCTTACAAGATACAAAGTGACAAGTGATCACACGTGGAGTTATTTTCCCTATACCATAATTATGCTCTTACAAGATACAAAGTGACAAGTGATCACAAGAAATGTATTTAATGTTGCAGCATCATAAAAGGAGTACAAATAAAACAGGGTGACAGTACATGCAATATAAGATTAAAAGATTAACCATTACATATTATCTGTACAAGGCAATACAACATTAAACAATTAAAATTATATCTTTTTTTTTTTCAACAAGTTTTTATTTCAGCTTTTTTTATTCTTCCATTCCAGAGTTTCTTCAGACTCAACGTAAAAAAAATCAACTATCTCATCCCTCAACATATCATACATTACAATACAGCGATATCACTATGGCAGTATGATTATATTATGATAATGATTAACTGAGGATGATAATAAAATAAAATATGATATAAGAGGCTGTTGTTTTATATATTATTAGTGAACTTTCATAATACTACACTCACACCCACACAAATACAAAGTGGACACAACTGAAGTACTCCAAATGAAGATAAATTCACACATTTGTAACAACCGATAAATCCCAACTAACATAAAAAAGAACAGGCAAATCATAATTGGATAGAAAAGGTGAAAGATCCTCTCAGGGAATTTACAACAAATAACTGGTGTTGCCATAATAAGTATATGACACAAATACAAAGAAATATTCAGCTATGACAATATCTCATTCAGTAAAGGGATAGAAAATAACAAATAGAAATTAATAATAATAATAAAACAATAATAAATAATAACATAACAAGGAAAATATAATAATTAGCATTATTACCAACACTGGTTCACTTAAATATTCTCAGATACAAATATTTAATTGAGATTAAAAAAAAATTACAAAACATAATAAAATAAAATTTACAAAAAAAAAATTAATTTTAAAAAAATATAAATAAATAAATAAAATGTAATAATAAATCTAGTAAGGGGAACACTTGAAAAAAAGCATGACATACTTAAAAGTAAATTCAACAGCAAAAATACACAAATGATCATGTCAGTTATGATTCCTACTTTTCAATTCATCCTCTGCAACTACCTATCCATGCAATGGAAACAAAATTGTCAGGAAAGTGTAAAAATAATTATAAGAAGTTAAAGCATTCATGCTTTTTTACATTTGCTCCCACATCATGAAAGTTATTATTTATAAAACAAAATCAGGTATCATGACACAATGAAAACCTGTGCTGAGTTGCAGGAAATATAAACTATTAATATTCTAGTAGTGGACATACTTGCTTAAAAACAGTGATATCAGCAAATTAAAAACTATCTTTATTTGTGTTCACTTTTGCTAGTGGCCTATTTACTTACTATTCTTGAAACTAATGAGTTAATGGCATAACAAGCAGACAAATGTGGAAAATATATGAAGGAACACAAATAAATGGTGTTAAATTAAAATGTCGAACTCCCTTGTGTCATTTTTTCATAAGTACCTTCTTATTCTTTGTTTGACTTTGAGACTGACATCCCAAGTGATCGAAGGAGTTCCAGTGGATGACAAAGGATCTGTCATAGGCTGCAAATGTTTTTAGAAAGTGTAACACTAACAGATAAGTTTTAAAAATTAATTATAAGAAGTTAAAGCATTAATTTTTTTAACCTTTGTTCCTACAGCATGAAAGTTATTATTTATTTATAAAAAAAATCAGGTATCATGACACCTGCTGTTGAGTTGCAGTAAATGTGAACAATTAATTATTCTAGTAGTGGACATACTTGCTTATAAACAGTGATATCAGCTAGTAAAACAAAGTATATTTGTGTTCACTTTTGCATGAACATCCTTGTGTCATTTTTATGACCTTCTTTGTTTGGTGACAAAGGATCTGTCATAGGCTGCAAATGTTTTTTAAAAGTGTAACAGATAAGTGTAAAAATTAATTATAAGAAGTTAAAGCATTCATTAATTTTTACATGTGTGTACATTTGATTTGCTCCTACAGCATGAAAGTTATTATTTATAAAAACAAAATCAGTGATCATGCCATATTCACACTTGCTATTGGGTTACAGGAAAAGTAAACTCTTCTGGTTAAAATGTATAATGTACAAAACTAGTATATATATTATTTTAAAAATAATATGCAACACTAAACCCACTGGACCAAAAATATTGTTTACGATAGTTTTATTCAAATTAACAATATGAAATGTGCACATAATAAGCTCTAACATGAGTATAGCATTAAATGTTGCTTCTATTGATCTTTTTCAAACAATTGTTTGATATCACACCAATTTTGATGTTCATTTGATTTTTATAAATCCATGTATAACTAACTTTACTAAGGAAAAATCAAAATAAATTATAAGAAAATATCAAAATAAAGTAACATGTGTACTGAACCTAGCGTGCCACCTTATGCATAGAGAAAAGTACACAAACCAAACACTTACCTTTAGATAAGAAGGTAGGCCATCAATGTTGGGATGGCTCCATCTTTCAGATGAATACACTGCCCAGTTGCATCAAAGCAACTCTTTTCAAAGTGTTGTGAACAGATCATAGACTTTGAATTGAATTGGCCTTAAAACCTGAACGAAAACAATTTCTTTCCCATGCATTCCAGAGCCCAGGGTACTTGAAGGAAAACTGAAGAGAAAAAAAAAAAAAAACTTTGTCAAGAACAATGTTATCTAAGAATAATGAGTACATCTACCAGAAACCTCCCTTACCCCACCCCAATCTTTGACCCACCCAAACAATTTCCCTCTCCACTTTTGTCTTTTTTTACTAATAGGTATTAGTGCACATTTGCACAGCAGAACTCAGGCTGTGAAGTCTCTTCTTTCGTAGGCCTCAATTACATACTATACTACGAGTTTACAAAAACGAAAGTAGAGACTTCACAGCTGTGAACAGAACCCCCACAAAATAACAGAATAATCGACACGACGATTGCAGAAACACACGTTTGAAAGACCTTCAATCATTACGATAAAACTCATTACTTATTCTAAACTCATCATTGCAAGAGTTTACAACCTAGTCGTGACAAATCTAAAACGCTGAAAATGTTACCAAGTGTAGGCCTACGTGACATTAATTAAATTTAAAAAAAAAAGCTACTTACCGATGAAAGGTGATTCCTTTTTGTGCGTTCATCAGGGCAGTCTTGCCGTGAACAATTAATAACAGCACACATAGGCATCGTTTATGCTTAAAAAGAGTTTGTCAAACACTGGACAATCCAGAGATAAAACATCGTAGCATACCACAGAATACGAGTACCAACATGGCGTCTTTGAAACTTCCGCCGGCTTCACTATTGGCTAGCGCTTTCTCATTTAGAGGGTACTTCCAGTTTATTTAGTTCAGTGAGAGAGAATACACTATCTCAAACGTTATCTGGGAGGCCCCGCCAGGGAAGCTGTCAGTGGTTTCTTCATGCTGCGCAGTGAAAATGCCTACCAACGTGCCAGAGATGTATTAGAACACAGATTTGGCAACTCTTTCGTCATCTCTGAGGCTTTTCGCTCCAAACTTGATGCATGGCCTAAGGTGCATAATAAAGACAAGAGAGGTCTTCGCAGTCTGTCTGACTTTCTGATGCAATGTCAGGCTGCGGCCGAAGAAGTGGAAGACTTAAAAATCCTCAATGACATGAGAGAAATCAAGAAAATCTGTGCAAGGCTACCAGATTGGATGGTGCACAGCTGGAACAGAAAGACGGCCAAAATCAAAAAGGATAAAGGGAGATACCCGAACTTTCAAGAATTTGCATTATTCGTCACTGAAGAGTCTGAAATAGTAAATGATCCCATTCTTGCCTTTGAACATTCAACGGCACAGATGCCTACCACTGGCTTGAGGCAACAGAACCCAAGACACAGAGAATCGGCTCACCCACCAAAGACAATTTTCAATACGCATCAAAATGACTCTCAGATGACAGTCCTGAATAAGCATCAAAATGAAATGCTCAAGCTATCCAACTGTTTGTTTTGCAAGAGACAAAATCATTCTCTTAACGAATGCAGAGAATTCATGAAGAAAGAGATGATGGAAAGAAAGGAATACATCAAGAAAGAAGGCCTATGCTTTGCTTGCCTGAAACGGGGACATACGTCAAAGAAATGCACAAATCGAAGTGATTGCAAGAAATGTCAGAAAAAACACCCCACAAGCCTGCATGATGATGAAAGGGGAGAATGGAAGAAATGGGAAGAGAATTGTCCCCCAAATGTGCATGCCAACGGACGATAATCAGGCAGACAGTCCTTTGGCACTCAACACAAAAATTAATGATGAACAAAAACCATCAAGAAGAAAAAGATGCTACTTGCAGAAAGGTCCTTTCAAGGACAGAGAACAGTTTGACGTCAATGGCTGTTCCAGTGTACCTGTCAACTGAAGAAAATCCAGATCATGAGATTTTGATCTACGCACTTTTGGACACTATGTCTGACTCAACATTTGTCCTAGGGTCGGTGGCTGAAGATCTACAAGCACATTCCGAGTCAGCCACTCTACGACTCACAACGATGACTGACAGCAGCGTCGCAGTATCCTGTCAGAAGTATTCCAGCCTGAGAGTAAGAGGTTTCAACTCTGAGAAAATGATATCTCTTCCTGTCACCTATTCTAGAGATCATATACCTCTGGATGATAATCACATTTCCACTCCAGAAACGGCCCACAAATGGCCTCATTTAAGCAGTTTGGAGAGTCTTGTGGCGCCCAGGCAGGACTGCCCTATTGGACTCCTGATTGGTTATAACTGTCCTAGAGCCTTGGCGCCCTTGAACTGCGTTGTTGGAGAAGGAACTCAGCCCTTCGCAGTCGAGACAGAACTTGGCTGGAGCATTGTTGGAGGCACTATGGTAGACTCAGAAGGATTTGACGCCATAGGGAGCTCACATAGGCTGATCACACAGGAAGTTCCCCCTTCACTCTGCCAGCCTGAGAAATCTGTGACCTATGTGTATCAGACCCATATAAAAGAGGTCACTGCTGCCGATTTCATCAGACTGATGGAGCAAGATTTCAAAGAGCAGAACTCGGATCAGAGATCGATGTCTCAAGATGACAAGAAATTCATGAAGACACTTGAGGATGGCATTCGTCGGAGAGCAGACGGATATTATGAAATGCCATTTCCCTTTCAGAAATGGTGAGCCTAAGATGCCCAACAACAGGCAAGCAGCTCTGAGTCGAGCACTGGCTCTCAAAAGGCAGTTCGACAAGAAACACCAGTATTTTCAGCACTACACTGCCTTCATGAAAGAGATTCTGGAACGCAAAGACGCTGAGAAGATACCAGATAATGAAATTGACACTTCAAACCAATTGTATATTCCTCATCATGGTGTATATCACCCAAAGAAGCCAGACAAGGTCAGGGTGGTGTTTGACTGCAGCGCACGATACCAAGGAACCTGCATAAATGACCATCTGCTTCAGGGTCCTGACTTGATCAACCCACTGGTTGGTGTTCTGTGCCGCTTCAGAGAAGGACCCATTGCCTTCACGTGCGACGTGGAAAAAATGTACCATCAGTTTAGGGTAGAAAAACGGCACCAAGACTACCTTCGCTTCCTGTGGTGGGAGGACGGAGACCTCTCCAAGCCCCCAGTTGATTATCGTATGAAAGTGCATTTGTTTGGTGCATCGTCCTCACCTGGGTGTGCCAACTTCGCACTAAAGCACCTGGCCAAGGATCATCAACATCTTGGAGAAAAGGCTGCAGACTTTCTGAAAAATGACTTCTACGTTGATGATGGGTTGAAGGCACAGTCCTCAGTTCAAGAAGCAGTGGATGTGCTTGAGAAGGCCAGACTGATTTGCGCTCAGGGCAACCTGCGACTGCACAAGATTGTGTCAAATAACGCAGATGTAATGAACAGTGTACCAGAGTCTGAACGGGGTAGCGCTGCCCTCACCAGCCTAGACATTGACCACAATGAACATGCTCTTGAGAGAACTTTGGGGCTGCAGTGGTGCATAAAATCAGACAGTTTCTGCTTCAAGCTCAGTCTAAAGGACAACCCTTTGACACGCCGTGGAATCCTGTCCACTGTAGCAGCCATCTACGACCCGTTGGGTCTGATTGCACCAGTTGTTCTATCTGGAAGACAAATCCTGCAGTCAGTATGCAGAGAAAACCTCAGTTGGGACCATCCCATTTCAGAGGGTCTCCGCCCACAGTGGGAAAGGTGGAGAACAGACTTACAGAGACTGAAGGATGTCAAAATACCCAGATGTCATCAACCAGAAGGTTTCGGGTCACCCACCAATGTTCAGTTGCACCACTTCTCTGATGCGTCACTCACGGGATATGGCCAATGTTCCTACCTGCGACTGGAAAACAGTGACGGCAAGGTGCACTGCAATCTGATCATGGCCAAGGCAAGGGTGGCACCCTTGAAAGCTACGACTGTTCCCAGATTGGAACTGCAGGGAGCTGTTCTGTCTGTAAATACAGCAAAGGTCTTGGATGCTGAAGTCAGCTACCCCAATGTCACACACCACTACTGGACTGACTCAACGGTCGTCCTGGGGTATATCAAGAATGAAACGGCAAGATTCCACATGTACGTTGCAAACAGAATGGAACAAATCCGCCAGTTTTCTCAGTCTGAACAGTGGAACTACGTTGCAACGTCTGAAAATCCAGCAGACCATGCTTCTCGTGGACTTTCAGTGGATGAGATCTCAACTTCAAACTGGCTGACGGGCCCTGCCTTCTTGTGGAAGAAGGAGATTACAACAGATGACATTGACCTTGATATCTCTCCACAGGATGCTGAAGTAAAATCAGCAACAGTCTTCGCAACACAGAAGTCAAAATTTACCAGCTTTGAAGAAAGGATCAGCAGATTTTCCAGTTACAAGAAGGCTGTCGCGGCAGTCGCCGTCATCATCAAATGCTGCGCACAAAAACAGAACAAGACGTTTTCAAATCTGGAAGCCAATCAGGTGGCAGAAATAAATCTCATTCGAGCCATCCAGAAGGAAGCATTTGGGGATGTCTGCAAAGACAAAACAAAATCAAACCCCCTGAAAGACCTTGACCCTTTCATCGGCGATAACAACCTGCTACGGATGGGAGGAAGGCTCAGAAGGACATCAGAAATGTATGGAGTGAAACATCCAGTGATTCTCCCTAAGAACAGCCACCTGTCACACCTCATTGCCATGCATCATCATAAAAAGACGGCACACCAAGGTCGGAATCTGACGATGAATGAAATCCGATCAAGGGGATACTGGATCATTGGGTGCAGAAGAGTGATCTCGTCACTCATAAACAAGTGTGTGACCTGCATCAAGCACCGCGGAAAGACCAGAGGCCAGAAGATGGCAGACCTTCCGAAGGAAAGAGTAGAACCATCCCCACCATTCACGTACTGCGGAATTGACTGTTTTGGCCCGTTCATTGTAAAGGATGGTCGCAAGGAGGTAAAAAAATATGGACTCATTATCACATGCTTGGCTGTGAGAGCTGTGCACATTGAAGTGCTTGACGACTTGACTACAGACTCATTTCTAAATGGGCTGAGATGTTTTGTCGCACTTAGAGGCAAAGTGCGCTCGATACGCTGTGACCAAGGCACTAACTTTGTGGGTGCTAAACATGAACTTAAAGAAAACCTCCGTAAGCTGGATAATGAGGTGATCAGAACGAGGCTGCTGGACTTAGACTGCGAGTATGAGTTTAATCCACCGTCATCTAGCCATATGGGTGGAGTCTGGGAGAGGCAGATTCGCAGTATTCGCAATGTTCTCACAGGCATCCTGGACAATTCAGCCTCTCGCCTTGACACTTCGTCTCTCAGAACCTTCATGTATGAGGCTATGGCTATTGTCAACAGCAGGCCTTTGACTACTGAAAATCTGGAAAGAGCAGACGGCCCTCTTCCCTTGACGCCAAACCACCTCCTGACGATGAAATCTGGCATTATAATGCCTCCGCCACCAGGGATTTTCGTGAAGGAAGACCTCTACTTAAAAAAAAAGGTGGAGACGAGTGCAGTTTCTGGCCAACATGTTCTGGACCAGATGGAGACGAGAATACCTGCAAACCCTTCAGACGAGAAAAACCTGGCAGAAACCGCAGCAATGCGTCCGCATTGGCGACATCGTTCTGCTACAGGATGATGGAATTTGCAGAACGGACTGGAAGGTCGCCAAGATTGTAAAAACTTACCCAGGTGATGATGGACTTGTCAGAAAGGTCGAACTGTTGATGGCGACGCCGGAGCTCGACGACCAAGGCAAATCCCTGCACAAAAGAACTTATCTAGACAGACCTGTTCATAAGTTAGTTGTTCTTCTGCCCAGTGAAGATTCAATAGAAAATTAGTGACTTTGAGGATGTATCTTTCTGCTCAGTGAAGTTTTGACGGAGCATTAGTGACTTGAAGGTGTGTCAGCACAAGCATTTCATTTTGACGTGTACTATTCGGTAGATTTTAAGCAATGATAAGCAGTATAGTACACGTGGTGATTGTTACTTTTATTTGATAAACGTTTTAGTCAAGGAACTCTCAGTCAAACGAACTTTTAGTCAACGAATTATATCTCATGAACCTTTTAGACAACTTATTTTTAGAAATCACCAGAGATGATTTGGGTGGGAGTGTTGCTGCCGCATGCTTTGTGTGTGTTATGTACAGTTTGATTTTTATGATGGTCCAAGGGAGACAATTTGATCAAGGGCAGAGTGCGACATTCTTCCGCTAGCATGACCTAGTCCCTTTTTGTATCGAATTTAATTAACGCTTAATTTTAATAATATGAACTCATCTTCTTTCGGGTCATTATCTTAGTTGATTTTTACATCTCAATAAATTCTAGAATTATTGTAAATTAGATTAATTTAAATGAGTGTATTCTTCCGCACTCCCGGAAGGGTACTATTTTTTGGCTCCCAAATCATTGTGCTCATGAACACCTTCGAAGTCGGATGACATGTTGTTTTCTCTCCTGAACTTTACTGTTTTTCCAAGATTTATGCAAAGGCCAACGAGGTATGTTTTCTGTTAATGCTTTAGAAAAATGGGGTATATTAATGTTTATATTTTAAAGGGCTGGTCCTTCATTGATGCAGTCTTTCTTTTAAAAAAGGAATTGGCTTGTTCTCTTTGTATTATATTAGTAATCTCTTTCCATTGATGCACCTTTGAGCTTGATAGAGGAATAGTTGCATGCATAGCATCCTGCATTATTGTTATGGCAAATTGTTTATGAAAGTATACCATCAGAAGGTCTTAAAGGTTAAAAAACTTGCAGGAAAGTAGAGTTCATTTTAAGGAGTGACCAAATTAGTTTAGTTCATTATTGGTAAGTTGTTATCAGTCACTGAAAGCCAAATATAGTTCATGTAGGAACATTTATTGCTAGTCTTATGGTTTTAAAAAGGTTGTAAGAAATATTGACATATTTTTCATAATTATTTCCATGTGATGACCAATTTACATTCAGAAAATCAGAAGCAGCATTTGATTGAAAGATTTTATTGTTGTACTTGTACATATCAATATATGCTAGATTTAAAATGATGTTTTATCTTTTATTACATCACAGGAATATAATTATAGTGATGTTGTGTTTTGTGTTGTAAACTATGTGTTTTTATGTAAACAGTTTTACTGCATTGCCTTTTTTTTTTGTCTTTTTACATTGCAGTTTTTACGACATTGTTCACGTCAAAATAAACGGTGAGAGATTGAAGTGACGTCCGTGTTAACGTTGTGCATAATCATTGGATGGAAGCAGTAAAAACAATGGTTAACTAACTAACTAATATGCAATGCGCATAGAGCTGTTCGATGTATCTATGCGCTGGATTACCTTGCCGGTAAACAGTGTAATCAATAAATAAATGATTAAAGAAAGAAGTTCGCTCGAGGGCTGCGATATATAGGCTTGAAAAAACAAATCTGGGGTTAAGCATGAAACATATGCTGTGCTTCCTTTTCAGGGGTTCTTTTAACGTGCCGCTGCGGAGACTCGGTGAAGGTGAACCACCGTATAAATAATCCTTATAGAATGACGATTCCTGTTTAAAAAGCTGGGTTACCATCGAGATGCGAGCCCCAAGTGGTCAGGCATTCCAGGCGAGAGTTTTACGTTACCACTAAGCAATACTGCTACCCATCAACGACTAGAACACCCTAGGTTGTTTGTGTGTGTGTGTGTGTGTGTGTGTGTGTTTGTTTGTTTGTTTGTTTATTTGGGTGTACATGTGTGTGTATGTGCGTGTGAGTTGAATAGGTTCACTTATGTATGTAAGTATACATTTTAAAGTTAATTAGTTCTAGACAACATCTCTCTCTCTCTCTCGCTCTCTCTCTCTCCTCTCCCTCATTCGGCAGTTATAACCCCCCCCCCCTCACGCCCCTCTGACCCCCAGTCAGTGAAAAATCGTCTGACTATATTTCCATTGATTCATTTCCTGAGTTACTTCTCCTCCTAACATCTCCCCAACCCCTTGTGATTTTGTTTCAATACAATTCAGTACAATACAATGTATGCCGGGCAATGCAATGCAGTACAACGCAATGCAGTATAATACAATACAATACAACACAACTTTATTCATCTCAATGTTGTGCAATTACTGATGATTAAAGTTGTATTGTATTTTATTGCATTGTATTCTTACAACGATTCCTCGGGGCTCGTCTTATTTAATAGCAGAGCCATGCAGACAGGCCTTTCGCAACTCTTTATTTGGG
This sequence comes from Oncomelania hupensis, assembly GCA_036898135.1. NCBI lineage: Eukaryota > Metazoa > Mollusca > Gastropoda > Littorinimorpha > Pomatiopsidae > Oncomelania > Oncomelania hupensis. The sequence goes on from CM072513.1 coordinate 60,478,249, forward strand.
TTTAATTTCCTTAGAGGTGGGCATGGTGGTTGGTGCACCAGGTACCAGACACAGATAGATAAGGAGAAGGGTAGGACTCACACTGAGTAGCAGACACTGGCCGAGGCAGAGAGGCCAACGTAGGCCCCAGCCAGTCTCTGCTAGGCAGTGTTGGGTAGGTCTACGTAGAAAGGGTGTGAGATTGGCCTCTACTGATCTCGGCTTATCAGTGTTGTCTCAGTTCAATATTTTGAATTAATTATTTTATTAGTATTATTTGTATAGCGCACGTATTTCGCTGTTCCTGGCGACTCAAGGCGCTGGCCGATACAGGATCTAACTCAAGCCGCCCTAGGCGCCAACCATGTAATGTCTTGTCACAACAATGTGATTTTAGACAACCACAGCAAACAACAAACAAACAAACAAAATGTCTTAATTATGGCAACTTAAATAACTCTGTTCAGACAATTACACCCTCCCGCAATGTCCTGTAACATCGAACTATATACGATGTCTCTAGGTTAGATCGTCTTGTGCAGATAAAATAATTCTACGTTCTTTATAAATAATATATATTGTAAGGAAATAGTCCCAGCACATATACAAATATTTTTTTGAAATAATTTGTTCTCCATGAATGCAAGCATACCCTATATACTAATGTAATAATAGTTCTAGAACAACTGACAATATTTACTTTGGGCATTATAGCAGTAAAGTGTTGTTCAAATACCGAATAATATTCAAACTGATCTCATTTCAAATTACAATGAAAAACTGTATGCTCATTTTTCATTGCGCCTTTTTTTGTAGCTAATGTATTTGAAATTTCATTACCGTAAATCCCTAACTGTGATGGAGCCCAACAATAGGTAATTTCAATACCTGTAATTCTTATACTATGAATAAAACATCTAACTTCAAACATTATATCTGTTCTCTTTCTACCTTTCCAATTGATAAAGTGTTGGTCTAAGCGTGGGTACGTGCGGACTTTTATCGAGACTTGCGAGAGGGATTTGTTTAACACGCTGCAAAACAAGTAATAATGGGCTACCGCGTGGACTGGACGTGGTACCGCTAATCTCCCACGTGGGGTCATGGACCTTTTGACCAAAATGACGTCACCTTTAAGATCGCAGTGACGCAACGGGCATGCGTGTACACGAAAACCTCGGGCGGCAGCGGGAAAGCGACGACGTCGGCGCGACAAGAGCCTCACGTGCTCCGGTATGCCAAACACTCGATCCAGAGTGTGTGAGCCTGCCGGCTGGGATTCATTTCTGTTAACTACTTCGATTTTTTATGTTGGCAAGTTGATGCACTAATTGGACAGTCGACTTTCACTTTTGTTCGAATTTGTGCTTAGTGAGGTCGAACCTGCTGTCAGTAAAAAATTACTCTTACTATATTTTATTTATTTTGTGTGGGGTGGGGGGAGGTGGGGGGGGGGTAAAAATAGGCCTTTATATCTCCCAAACACAGCGTAGCTGAGACTCTTCTCGGCTAGTAGCAGATGCGTAGTGTGTATCATTGTTTTGGGTAGGTTTGCGCTGTGGCCGTCTTGTTCTGGTTGAGAAAGAGAACCCCAAATTACACCTGCTTGGGTGATAAATATATCTTCCCAAACAACAACAGCAACAACAACAACAACAACAACAACAAAATTCATTGTCCAAAATGTGCTAAATGGAATGTTTTCTCGCGATAGCGGCCTGTAAGTAATATGTAGGTCAGTTTCCCTTTTTCCCTCCCCTCCCCCAATAAGAAACAACAACAACACTTTGCTAAACACATGGAGCTTACAAAACAAGCTATCAACCAATGTCCACTCTGACAATCATCCCATACCTCTCTCATTCCACCCAACCATACAAACCCCACCCCACCCTACCCATCCACACCGCACACACACTCGGTGTGTGCGTCTGTCTGTCTGTCTGTCTCTCGCTCTCTTCCTTTCCCTCTGTGTGTGCGTGTTTGTCTGTCTGTCTGGCTGGCTCTCCCTCCCTATTTTTTGTTCCTCTCTCTCTCTCTCTCTCTCTCTCTCTCTCCTCTCTCTCTCTCTCTCTCTCTCTCTCTCTCTCTCTCTCTCTCTCTCTCTCTCTCTCTCTCTCTCTCTCTCTCAATTGTTTGTGGCACTTTTCTACATCACATTATATGATTTTTCTTATCTTCACCTAGAACGAACCAAGCAGCGCTCCTAACGGCACGTCCTAAACAGCAGTGCATTGGAGATTCGATTCGGCGATAACCCTTCGACGGGGGAAAAAAACCCAAAAACTGCTTCATGACGTCATAGTTGTTTGGCTTGTCAGAGGTAAAGTTTATGCTGAAAGACAATGCGCCTGGGGGGATGAACAGGGGCTGCTACTAACTCTGCATAATGAATAGTACTCAACTGTCCTTTCATAGTTTATAGTCGCCGACGATAACAAGACTTTAATGGTGGGTTACTTACCATACGCGAAACCTTTGGAACAGTAAATGTCATTGCATTATGGGTATTTAAAGGGAACTTTCATATAGGCCAGCTTGTTAATTTATGTATTTTAAGTACATATGAGAACGCTTAGGAGCAGTTTAAAGAGCATGTTAGATGAGGCCACTGCGTAATATAATAAATGTAATAAATTTAGATTATATATATGCTGCTGACATTTATAGTGGTAGCTTGTTTACTTCTCTATTTAGCCTACCTGTCATCAATGATCAAGCCATTATATTAGAGTTGAAATGGGCTTAAAGCCTTGGTAATTAAATAACGAGAACCTTATTGCTGATTTTTATATGTTGTTCCTGTTATATGATATATGTTTTATGTTATCTGTTATTGATGTTTTAGTTTGTTTATGTTCCACAACCGACAATAACCCGTTACCTGGTACATTTCCTATTAAGCTTTTGAATGCATGTTAAAGACTATCAAATCTGACAACATACCGTTACATATATGAATGTCTCTTTTATGTATTAATTTATCAATTATTTATTAATTAGTTTATTTGCTTATTTACTTATTTGTATAATAATTTATTCATTCATTTATATATTAATTTGTTAATTTTTTTTTTTGAATAGTGTACGGGCGTATCTGATAAACTGTGAGAGAAGTAACCTAACTGTCCCATTAATTTGTTGGTTATTTTTTTTTTCATATTAAATAGATTTGTCTTTAACAACGCCACCATTGGGGAATAACGGCGTGGGGCCGGTTGTAGTAGAAGCATTGAACATATGCCGCTAGTTACCTCCCTTGACATCTTCGCTCGGGGGAAGAGTTAGTTCCCGTAACGACTGGCTTGAAACGGTGGCCTGCTTGTGTAAAGTCGTTATGTGCGTGCGTCTTGCTGTTATTGCAGGAGCTTTTGAATAGTGTTATATTCACTCATAATGTTATATAAAATACCTTTTTGACGATTTATAACTGTCTTTGTAATTAATTGTTGTATATGAAGAGCCTATTGTATAAGTTGCAGCTTATTTGTATTCTTTCCACTCTCAGCCTCCCTCTGTCACTATGTAGTATTTATTGGTCCTGATTTGGCTCGGAAGAGTCCGCTGGACCTAAAGCAATAACCATGTAATGTAATGTAGTATTTATGCACATGTGAAAGTAATGTGATTCAGTGATTATTAAAGTTCATTGCAAGTCATTTTTGGATTTTACCACCTAAGATTCAATGCTCGATAAGATTAAGCCTATAAATTATTATAGCCCTCAGCGTGTGAGCCCCTAACCTTTGCGACTTTCGACGGCAAGCATTAACAAACAAACCAAAAAATTCAGCTTTAAAGGTCGACATACATAAAGGAAACTCATTATGTTCGAGGTTCATATTTATGCAGTGAATCAGACACCATAATAACAATGTGTGTGCAAAATTTCTTCCTCACATGGTCAATATTTCTACTGCAAACGGCCCCACGCCATTATTCCCCAGTGGTTGCGTTACTCACAACAGCGTCGCTCAGTGGACCAATCACGTGTGACATAACACTTGGCCCCGGAGTCAAGTTCAGGGACGTTTAGAGGAAACTGCTTATTAAGGCTAGTTCGCTCTGTTTATATTTCACAAACCGAACCGTAAATATCCAATTAAGTTTATCACTGTGTAATAAATATCTTGGGTTGTCTCTCTTCAAAGGCCACTTTGTTAATTTACTTAGCGTATAGAACAATCTTTGAGATTAGCACGTTTCTCCATGAGAGTGGTAATTATATATTAAATCTATACATACTCGTACCTACAGTAACTGTTGACTTGCCTTATCGTGTAAATATGCTATTTTCTTTGCCAAGGTTTACGATCCAAACGATATACGCATGTATTGAGACGTTTTCTTTCATGTTAGTGTTCAAATACCTCTGCTATAGATATTTAGCCCGTTTATAATTTTCTTATGAAATCGTTTAATTTCAACCGACATACGCGTGATGTTGACTCTCTTACGAAATATTTACCCTTTTCTCTCTTGAAGTCGTTAGGCTTTCCTGACACACTTTTAAACAGGCTGAGTCATTAATATTATGCACCATATTACCTTTGAGGTTCTTTAGGCAGTGTTTGTTTGCTAATTTTGTGGACGGAAGCTTTAAACCTAGAAAAACTCCGCCACCAAAGCTAAACTGTAGGCTGCGTGTGATTATGCTAATTATAGGCTGCTCTTGTGGGTATACTTTTGGATTAGCTCCCCTTAAAAAGAATTTCCGGATGTTTTCGCGTGGCAAACCCTCTAAACAATACTGCCAAGATCTGCATACACATGGAGGGAGAGTGTAGTGTGCGCGGGATGGGCGAAGACAGTGAGTGTACAGCAAATAGGTGAGGAGTTGGGGGTTGAGGAATTGAGTTAGAAGACCTGAGAGGCAAGGGTGTTAAGGTAAATGCGTGTTGGAAAATAATACCTCTTTCGTACCTGAGCTAACCTAAGTCGGCAAATGTTGTTTTCACCTGGACTATTTCTCTTCTGACCACGATTTTAATTTGGTTGGAGGGAGAAAAGGGGAGGGTGGTGTGGGCGCTGTGGGGGGGGGTGAGGGAGCATTTCTGACCACCACGACTTTACTTCAAAGGTTATGAGAAGACGAGGAGACAGAGAGCTAAAAACCAAAGGAGGTCAAACACACCAATTTAAAAGGTTCTCTGTACATGTATTTCATTAAAGGCTCCTTCAGCAGTTACAAGCCAGTTGAAATACAAATTCTAATATCACAAACACAAACCACAGCACCCATTTATGAGTATCCCATATTTGTTATTAGCAACGCTGAAATCGAATATTATTAGGAATGTTGACATTGAAAGGAGTCGGATGTGTTAACGTAACGTAAACTTAGCGAACCTTTCTCCATTAAAATAAAATGGATATGAAGAAATTTATACAAACGGCACAATAGTGCAGAACGGTTATTACAGTTCGGTGCAATAATAGCGTGATAGTAGCAGGGTACGAGTCGCAGAGACCGCTGAGTCAGTCATCCGTGGAAAAATCGAACTGCAATACAGCCGTCTCAGTCTTCCAGTTGTCGAGATTACTGGTTCTGTTCCCATGGCGACCAACCCAGACATCCGATACTTTTTATCAGTTTAACTTTGTTAATCCTTGTCATGTTTGTACTCAGCTGTTGTGGGGGGATATAATATCAATAATCGATATTCGCGCATTCCTATCCGATCCTATCCCGTAACTATGAGGTTGTCGGGGCACCACAGATGATCGTTTAACCAGCGTACTCCATCCTTCCCTGTCCCCAGCAACCCTGATGGCTTCACCCAGTGCCAAACCAGTCCACTCTCGAATGCTGTCCTCCCACCTCTCTGTCGGTCTCCCTCCTCCTCCACCTCCTTGCAGCGTGCCATGCAGGATGTTCTCTGCAAGACCTGATGATCTGGTGACCCGGCCACACCATCGGAGACTCCGTCTCTTCACCACAGTGAGCAGGTCATCGTGCTGTCCAATGGCCTGCGTGATGGTCTGCCGGACCCCGCCGCTGGTGATTTGGCTGGTGCAGGAAATGCCCAGAAGTCCCTTGCAGCACCCCATCTCAATTCCCCGCAGTCTTCGCGCATTGGCCTAATGTATTCACGGATTAAGGATGTTCTATAATGTAATGTATCTCGCTATGAATAATTATTGGTCCAGAATGCCTAGGCGTTAATTTTAGTGGTAATTTCGCAAACATGTCTAACTTGAGTGATAGGGTCCAACTTTCAGGAATGAATGAACATTAAAGTTTAACCTCCACTCCCACTACTATAAGGTAGTCGAAACATTTCCAGGAAGACTGTAGTTCTTGATGTTACTGATAAAACGAGACAGGAACTAACTCCTTAATAATATGCTATCAAGCTAAATGGACACACTTTGAAGAGGAACCGCTAACCCTGATAAAGTAAACTTCTTTCAGATGGGACCTTCAAAATAAGTGGACCCATTTTGAAACGGATACTCTATTACACATTCAGGAAGAGATAGGGAGGCACAAACATTCAACTCAGTACTATCGAAGGAAGGGCGTGCTAGATAGCCCCTGAAGAAGGGGAAGTTACTCTGACGTAGGGTATGTTACTCTGGGATGACCAGAAGCCACCGAACGTCGAGAAATCATCGTAAGTACAGTTGCCTTTCTTGATACTAGTAAAACAAGTAGATGGAAGCCCAGTTGAGAAATTGATACTCCAACCACTAAAAAAAAGAAGAAATAAGGAGATTTTAAAAAATCAAAACGCAGTTTTCAAATTGATGTTTGATTTTTGACACTTTTGTTGTCCCTTTCTATCGGGAAATACTGAAATAGAATTGAATTTGAAGCTAAAAAAAAAGACAGATTCATAATTTTTGTGGTTGTTCTTGATATTAGTAAAATAAATAGAATGAAACGTATTTTTAAAATACGCCCGCACAGATAGGTAGAGGTAAAATAGGTTCTTGAAAATGTTACCATCACATAACAAACAACTCTCTCACATTAAGACACCTTTTTATTTATCTTCTTTTTTATATACAGCATGTTGTAGGGTGTTTTAGGTTACAAGCCTAATCTAATGTATTCGATAGAATTATGTATCAAATGCAGTTTTAGTAATTGTTTTCTTGTGATTTTATGTATTACTTTCATTTTTATTTCTTAGAAAAAATTCTTTATTTGCTGAGACGTAATGCGATGTATGAATTCTCCATTGTGGGTAATTACAGATTTGCTGACGACTTGTTGACGTGATTACTTGACTCCAACTCTCGACCACTACCCCATAAGAACATACATGTAGGCCAAACTAAACATTTAATTTTATTTAATACTCTGGGAGAACCATAAAACAATGGTTCTAGTGTGGAAGCGGGAAGCTATGAACCTACAAATTAGCCCTGTGCACATCCTCAAGCTGAAGACTAAATGACCATCATCATCACCATCACCACCACCGTCCTCCTCATCATCATCACCACCATTAAAATCATCAAGACTATTTTGTCCACACAAACACACACATACACACGCACAGAAGAAAACTCAAATGTAGCCGAGCGGAGTATTTGACTCCCGCCTCTCGGCCACCACCTTGAAGAACACACCCCGACCCGAATTGTTATTTTCATTTATCCCTCGCAAGAATGGTCAGCCGAGGAGAACAAATGTCGTGTCGCCTTGTCCTGCATAACCCAATGGCCACTCCAAAGGATTCTGCACAGCAGGAGTTACCCAAGGTTAGTCTAACCAACAAATGGGAGGTAGACAACCTCTCTCCCAAGCTTGAACTATTCGGCTCCCATTCCGCCACATATCCCACAGCTGAAATCGAACCATGTCCTCATGGTTTTTCAGTTCGAAACAGGTTTATCTGGAACCGCCACTGACTACGCCCCGCCAGTCTCCATTCACTGACTTAACAATGAAAAAACTGCCTTCAACAGTTACCACGGTCCAGCATCATCCTGTGCCAGTCGTTGTGCACCACTTGTAGCCGAGCGGAGTATTTGACTCCCGCATCTTGGCCACGCCGTTGAGAACACGGCCCGGCCTCCACTGTTATTTTCACTTATTCCTCGCAAGAGGGACAAAAAAATTGCCCTGCAAGGCGGGTAAGCGTGTTGATAGTAAACCGGTTTGCCGGCTACTAGTGTCACGACACTCTCTGCAAGGTCACTGCCATTGACTTGCATAAAGTGCCTGCCGACAATGTAGTCCCGCTCACCACCAAAAGCGGGACGAATGGTCAGCCGAGGAGAACAAATGTCGTGTTGCCTTGTCCTGCATAAACCAATGGCCACTCCAAAGGATTCTGCACAGCAGGAGCCAGACAATGCTAGTCTAACCAACAAATGGAAGGTAGACAGCCTCTCTCCCAATCTTGAACCAGTCGCCTCCCGTTCCGTCACAAAAATATGGTTTAAGAGTATCAAATCTTGCTGGATGGCATTTTTTTAATGTATTAATCGTGACCACCAAACAACGCTGTATCACCAAGGTCATGGTATCAACAACTACTTACGCATAGCCTTTGGTATCACTAAGTCACCTTTGGTATCACTAAGTCTTAAAATCCACAATTGCAGTAAACTGAGTAAAGACAAACACGTTGAGATAATTTTATGTCCCCTTCGTGATAGCCGTGTTAAAAGCTGTTACGCATTAAGCTGAAGATAGCGTATATTTCTAGCTGATCTAGAAAACCCCCAAAGCAAACACAAACGCATTATGAATGTAATTTTCTGATGCGATGCTACTTAAATAAATGTAGAATCGCAACCAGAAACCAAACGTGTTCGGAATCAAATCTTTTAATCGTAAGCATTTACTGAGATAGTCATAATATGGAGTGTCACTTTACATCTAGAGAGAAAGTCAAGTAAGAATCTTGAAAGTTGCAGTCTTCGTCTTTTACATGTATGTTGGGTACTTTCTTCTTCATCTCTCCCCCTCCCTCACACTACCTCCCCCACCTTGTTCCCTTGATCACTTCTCTTTTGGCAATCATCATCATCATCATCATCATCATCATCATCATCATCATCATCATCATCATCATCATCATCATCATCATCATCATCGTCATCGTCATCGTCATCATCATCATATCGTCTTGCAGGGCAGACAGTGCGCATGACGTAGTTACCGGGCTTAAAGATGCCCAACTGGTAGACTAGAAGTGTTCCCGCCAATAATTGCTGCGTTGCTATGGACGATAATAACCAACAATAACACTACAGTGGCCCATGGTTGACCAGTTGTTACATCATCGCAACAGCCTAGTTATGATGAACGACGTTTTTCTAAGCTCTCTGACACTCTGTATACACGTGTAAGGTGACTGAGTACACTCCTATGGTATGGAGTATCAAAGCAACTGACATAAAAAAACGAAATCAAATAGTCTTGCGTTCTTGTGCTCCATCGCCTTGAGAATCTATATGAGCTGGTAGGATAAAGAAATGCGCTATATAACAAGCAATTCAGGACTGTTCTTATGTTGAATGCTTACGCTTACCACACCAAGAGCTGCTCACCATACGCTGCCTAATAAGCAAGCCTAGCGCCGGTCCGGTTACACCGACGTCCGGTAGCAATGACGAGAGAGCCAAGTCTTCGTCTCGCGAAGCAATCCTCTTATTAGCGCCGAGAGTCAAGTAGCCACCTCCGATTGCCAGGCGCGACGGTGCTAAGAAAACTTCTGGCGCAAGAGAAACACTTGGACGAATTGAATAGCATCTTTCATATAGATTTTGTTTTCACATATCTTGTCGAAAATCTTCCTTCTAACTCATCAGGATTAATATATATATTATCTTGTAAAAGTTTAATGAGGGTACTAAGATCAGTACTTTAAAGATTTGCTCGTTATTTTACACCATTTTGGTGCGCTGAAAATGTAAACAAGCTATATTCGTAGTCAGTAAATGTCAGACCAATGAGATCGAGACAAGTTAGTATTTCGCTGCAGTCTGTAAGAACTATGTTTAAGGATTTTATCATTTTTTGTGCTGTAGAATAGTACAAGCGAGTTCAACCTGTGTTATGTCAACAATAAACAATATAGCCGCGGTTAACCAGTTTACTACACTGAAGTCGTAATGTTAATAAACTGGCGGTAGGACTACAAGAGCACACGCCAACTAGCATTAGTTACGAAATGTATTTTTGCGTCAGCGTGTGTGGGTGTGTGTGTGTGTGTGTGGATGTGTGGGTGTGTGTGCGTGTGTGGGTGTGTGTGCGTGTGTGTGAGAGAGAGAGAGAGAGAAATAAGAAAAGATAACAATGTTATTTAACAAGGGTAAAAGAGTAAGCAATGGGTGTGCCTTATACACCTTGCCCTTGCGGCTTGTAACAATAACAATTAGTATAACAAAATGACTTCATAACAATAACATTATAATGTAACAATATAATCAAGATCTGCGTACACACACAAACACACACACACACCTTTTTGTAAAAAACGACATTCTGATGACTGTTGTGAAAAAAACAAGGATTATTTTGACACACTTTTCATTTTCGTGACATTATTTTGACATTTTCAAATTTTTGAACCTATTCCTAACCCTAACCCTTAACCTAACCCTAAGCCTAAACCAGCTGTAACTCTACCGGAACCCTATTTTGACGTCAAAATAGGGCAGCCTTCCAAAAAAGTCAAAAGAAACCATGTGGAGTTCCATGAGTGTGTCACTGTAACGTCGTTTCTACATGCCCACATGCACACACACACTCACACACAACTTATGTAAAGTTAAACAATTTAATGAAAGTTATGAATGTAGAACTTTTGCTGAGTACCTACTTAACTAATTTTATTCCGCTGTAAAAGACGGTTTCTAAAACATGTGTATTTAGTGACTGCACTTCTGTTAAATTTTTAATAATTTTTTTTTTGGTGAGTGAAGTTACTGCATTTTTCTGTTATTTACTATTCACTTTAATTACCATGTTTCTTCAAATAGTCTCTAAGATTATTAGCTTGTTGTAATTCACTGTCAAGCCAGTTTGGTTTAGAATAGTATTTAACTCATTTTATAAACATTGGTGCATGTTTGTTATACACCCAGGGGGGATGCCGGGTGTTTCTATATATGTGTTATAATTGTATGACCTAGTTTGGGTATTCTAGCTCCCGTCTTATTCCATGTAAAACATATTGGGTAATGGTCACTGCAACCGTATACTGATACACACACTTCTGTTAGCGCACCGCCATAGCTCAAGTGGTATAGCGTCCCCCCTGGCACACCAATGACCCAAGTTCGAATGACGTGGTGGGCGAAATAAAAAGTGACAATTTTTACTGACCTCTTAAGCAGTATGATTGCTCTGGTGGTTCAGTGTTGATTTAGGTCCTTACCCCTCTTTCCCTGGGATGGTTATCCCTGTCTGCCTTATGGCCAAAGGTGGGTGTAGACGCTAAACCTCAATGTTCATTAATTCATTTACACTTCTGTAACATGAGCTTTGTTACTTGCGTAAATTTCTAAATGCTCCATCACTTTCTTCCTTCAAGCGCCAATTAAAGACCCACCTTTTTAACATGCAAACTCAATAATTTTCACTCCCCCTCCCTTCCATCCCCATATGTAATCTTTTACCAAGTCACGTCATCTGTTCATGGATGGTGGCGGCACCGGCTCGGTTCTTGGTATTCATATTATCTGTTGTTTTGCATGGCCATGTACTGTTATTATTTAACCATTTGATAAGTGTATACGTGTTCTGTGTGCGTGTGTGTGTGTGTATGTGTGTGTGGGTGTGTGTGTGTGTGTGTGTGTGTGTGTGTGTGTGATTGCACGTGTGTTGTCAAGCGCGGCGAGCTCGCTTTCCTTACCGTTTGCGAGGTACCGCGCGATATATGTACTGTATTATTATTATTAAATATGATCTATGAGTGTACTAGTATCAACGGTTACTCTTGTTGGCGTTGTTACGTATTGTTCAACATTACAAAGTTGAATAATATTTGTCCAGTGTTTGTTTCATTTATACAGATCAATATTAAAATCACCCAAGTAAAAAAATCTATTTGGATTATAATAACACAGCATCAATTATAGAATTGAATTGATTCAACCAGTCTACATGTTCAGTTGGATTTCTGTATACAAATCCAATGATAATGGGAGCTACATGTTTTATGTCAATTTGAATCCAAATAGATTCTACGTGATGCTGTTCATGAAGATAAAGACGCTTGTATTTAATTGTTTCGCTTATATAAACTAATAACCCAGTTTCGTTATCTTTTTCCTTCTGTAATGTTGTAATAAAGAATATCCAGGCACTGCTATTTCTGAATGGTATGATTTGTCACATACACATAACTTTATTCATGGAAACAAAAACATGAAATGGTTTGTTGTGATGATTAAGAATGGATGATATTTCGTGTGTTTTGTTGATTCAGTGAGAGAGAGAGAGAGAGAGAGAGAGAGAGAGAGAGAGAGAGAGAGAGAGAGAGAGAGAGAGACAGAGAGAGACAGAGAGAGAGAGAGAGAGAGACAGAGAGAGACATAGAGAGAGTGAGGGAGACAGACAGACAGACAGACAGACAGACAGAGAGCAAATATTTAAAAAATTGGGTTGTCTTTCCTGTAGATAGATCTGCACGATATATTCCTTTGCTTTTCTTACTGCCTGTGGCATGATGCTGGCGTAGGTAAGGTCAATCAGGTAATTTTTTCTTGCGTTTATACTATGTTTACATGGAAAGGTGTGTGTGTGTATGCAAGGGCTTATATTACTTTGTCCTAGAACAGCAATGCATTGTTAGACAATCAGATATCCAGACAGAGACAAACTGACACACACACACACACACACACACACACACACACACACAACCGTGTAGAAACTCCGTTGTGATGACTTTCATGAAACTCTACATACGTTACTTTGACATTTTTTAAATAAATTTGTCAATTTTTTGAAGCAATCCCTAAACCTAACTCTAACCCTAACCCTTAACCTAACCCTAAGCCTAAATCAGCCCTAACCCTATCTGTTTTGACGTCAAAATAACGGGGTCCGTCAAAAGAAAGTACGTAGAGGTTCAAGTGTATGTCAGAATAAAGGCATTTCTACCTAGCCACATACACTCTCTCTCTTTTCTCTCTGTCTGTCTGTCTGTCTGTCTGTCTGTCTCTCTCTCTCACACGCACAAACACATACACAATACCACACCACACCAAACTGCACCATACTTTCATATCCTGAAGACTCGCAGTTAAACAAATCCAATATATCCCGCCCATATGCTTTCAGCTGAAGGATCATGCAATGTGCCCCAAAATACTACTTTTAGCTCTATAAAGAGTGAAGACCACCTTCTCTTATTCGAACATTCTCCACAGACCGCAAAGGAGAACGTTAGGTTGAACATCCCAGAGAACAAGTGGTAGGAACCTAAATCAACAATGAACCACAAGAGCATTCCTACTGCTAAAATGGACAATGAAAAATGACCGTTTTTTTTAAATTTCGCCCACTACGGAATTCGATCCTGGGTTATCCGTGTGACAGGCGAACGCACTACCACTTGAGTTAAGGTGGTGGGACAGTCAAAGTAGGAACAGCTGGGTTCGATTTAGATAGACCTGTAACATCCCGTAACATCCAGTAACCTACTGTATCGCCTATCTACAGTAAATAAAGCGTGAGCATAATTGTTTGATAGGAAAACCCAGAGAGGGGTTTAATTGGTTCTAGGATAACTACCCCTTGACAACTATCTCCGGAAAGTCACCCCTGGACAAATATCCCTCTAGGACATCTACCCACCGGACAAGTACCCCTTCCACACATTATGTTTAGTTAGCGTTGTGGCGTCTATGGCAACCTCCATATCTTGGACTTTCCACGAGGTATTGCACACAACGTACAGATGTAGATTTTATGCATGATGTGATTACTACAATGTTCCAGTTGTTGATTTTACCTATCCTATCCTATCCCGTAACTCAAAGGTCGTTGGGGCACCACAGATCATCGTTTAACCAGCGTACTCCATCTTTCTCTGTTCTCAGCAACCCTTATGACTTTGTTCAGTGTCAAGCATGTCCATTCTCGAATGTTGTCCTCCCACCTCTTTTTCTGTCTCACTCTTCTTCTGCCTCCTTGCACCGTGCTTGCAGGATGGTTTTTGCAAGGTCGGATGCTCGTGGCCATACCATCGGAGTTTCCGTTTCTTCACCACTGTGAGCATTTTATCCTGTTGTCCAAGTGTTTGTGTGATGGTCTGTCGGACTTTGTTGTTGGTGATGTGCTGGGTATAGAAAATGCCCAGAAGTCTTCTTAGCACCTCATCTCCATGCTTTGTATTCTTCGTTGTAGATCTGCTGTGATGGTCCAGGTTTCGCAAGCGTATAGAAAGATGGAGATGACAGTGGAGCGCAGCAGCGTTACCTTGGAATGTAGACTGATGGTCCTGTCTTTCCAAATGGGCTTCAACCTTGTCAAGGTTTGTGCGATCCTGGAGAGGACTTCCTGTCGGGACTAATTTGCCTGATACTATGGGTCCTAAATATTTGAAGCTATGCACTGTGTTGATTTTACCTAAACCTGTAGATGTTCTGTTTTTGCGTTGTTCTTGAAGGCCATTGTCGTTTTTTTATGAAGAACATTTTGCTTTGTTCACTCTTGTTTTGAAAATTTCATAAATATGTTTTCAAGGAACTTGGCCGATGGGAAGATGTCCTAAGAGAGAGAGCATGGATGTTGCTAGGAAATTTTTTCTTCGGCGATTTGGCCGAAACAGCCGTAAAACTTTGGCTTTTTACAGAAAGTTTCGGCTCTCTCTTCCAAAGCAGTCTCACAAGTTTTTTTTACTAGATTCACTACGTTAACATGCACCCTACACCTCCATATATTAAAGGTGTTCTGTGGATGCATATCTTTGTAATAAAACATAATTTTAAGAGTAGAATAAGAACATTGAAAAGAAATTTTATTTTCTTAAATTTTAGACACACACAAACAATAAAAAGTTTAGACTGTCCCTTGACAGACCACAATACTGTCAGAGTTTCTGGGTTTAACCTTAGTAATTATGGAATCCTCACCTAAACTGCAAGCGTACAGCACATGAATATCGCAAAAATTGACAAAATTGAGCCGATTCACCCGTGAAAACTTCGGCTCGGCGAGCCGACATGACGGACAGTTTATCGGCTTTTTTAATAAAAATTTCGGCTAAAAGCCGAAGATCCGACCCAAACGACATCCCTGAGAGAGACAGAGATTGAGAGGCGGGGGGCGGGGGGAAAGGGGGGTATTTGTCCAAGAGGTCACAGTCCGAAGGCAGTTATCCAGGGGACAGTTGTCTAGAGGGCAGTTGTCCTGATACCGTTTTTTTTTTTACCGGTGAACCTCAGAGGAGTATGATGTAAATAAGCCTAGATACATGTTGGATTGTGGACCGAGCTAGTAATAAATTGGTTAAGATGGATGCCAAGAGCATTGATTATAACTTAAACCCAGAGGGGGGGGGAATCTGATTAAGACTGGAACTCGAACTAGGATTGTGGTCACCGTCTCTTTGAAGTGTATGTAATCAGCTATCCGGACCTGACACTATCGCTTCTGACCACAATCATACGGTAGCCGTCTTGTAGATGGATTGAACATCTAAAGACGGCGGCCGACTTTGTGTGTGCATGAGCATAGATCGATAACCTAAGCACACACTTGGCATCCCCCGTGGGGTGTGCCGGGGGTTTCAGTATAAATAGTATTTCCACTTTCTGGAAATGTAGTGCTTTAAATTCCCACTGTTGTTGTCTTTCTTCTTTGTTCTTTCTCGTTTCTACTCTGTTCTATCAATCTACTATACTATCTTCTTCTTCGCTAGACCAGTCACCTACCTTTTTTTCTTGAAAACTCTTCCGGGACAATACTCTTCATTTGTATATGAGTTCTGTTGGATCAGCTTGGGAATATTGGACGCTTTCTGCCAGGTGGTCACTGGGGCTTCCTATGATGTTATTATTTAGCAATGTAGGCATTTTATATGTATGTGTTTTGTTGATATTGTATAATGATGTTTGTATTCTATTTTGTTTTAGTAAACGGGGGTTTGATAAATAAGAGTATAACCTCAGCGTCCCCTGCGTGGGACGTCTTTATTGTAAAGTGACCGGCAGGTAGATTGCCTTCAGTGTTACCACTAGGGTTGTTTCGGCAGATCTAATATGCGGATCAGGGGTGAGTCCTCTTTCACTTCTCTGGTCCTGATTTGGCTCGGAACAGTCCGCTGGACCTAAAGCAATAACCATGTAATGTAATGTAACACACTTAGCATCCTTCTGGAGGTTAGGCGGCTCATTTCATTAGAAGATGTTAGATTACAGGAGAGATAAATCCTGTTTAACGATCCAGCGACGTAGCTCAGTGGTAGAACTTCGGCCTGGCACACCGATGACCCAGCTTCGAATCCTATGGTGGGCAATTTTAAAGTGCCAATTTTTAACTGTCCATCTTAGCAGTATGATTTCTCTAGTGGTTCAGTGTTTATTTAGGCTGCTACACCCCCTCTTCCACGGACTATACCTCCGTCTGACATATTGCTATTGATAGGAACAGACGTTAAAGTATGTTGTCCCCACGGTACGGTGGCGTTCAATTCTCCTGATGTTAATCGTGCTGCATGTCTACCCATCTGTCCACCCGATGTGATCAAAGTATAGATTGTTCTTGTTCTTTTCCCCCTTCCTCCTCCTTCTTCTCCCCTCTTCATCCTTCTATACCTCATTCTTCTTCTTTTTTTATGTCAGCACCCAACTTCTTTCAACCGAACAACAGCTCAATTTTCGCCTAGCCAGGCCAGCTTTCAAACATGCCTAGACAAGTTCGAACTCTTTATATTGATGTTGTTAATTAATATTGAGTTCTACAGTCACTAGCCTAGCCGATTCAATACACATATTTTCACTTATTAAGTTTCCTCCAGATGTTCTGGAAAGTGGGAATTTAAGCTCAAAGAGAGTGTGTCTAACTAAGCTGAGCCTAAGAACTTCTACGTCCACAACATACATTCTTCGAACATTTTGGAATCCTTAGAAAGTATACAGCGATGATATTGTATTACGCTGCCATTATTTCAATAGTCTAAGACCACCGGCTGTGCTGGATGGCCCCTTTCAATGTGCAATAACAATTTTATCGGGAAATTTCACTATTCAAGGATAGCATATTATCTTCTCTATATAGCGCTGACTAAGTTAAACCTGTTTAGTACTTCTGATCAGAAGTCTAGTTAACATTGTTAAGGTCATGCTTGCTTACTGAAGCCATTCCAAATCACCATGCTCAAACACTACATCTCAAGACGTTCATTAACGTAAACACAGTATAGACACATTACGCAGAATAAACGTACCCAGACAGTTGTTACGTCCGATTTTGTATCTAGGACATCGACGTGGCGTGTGGGTATGCTCACATTGTTTAGATTATTTAGGGCATTTCGTCAAAGTTGAAATCAAGCTATAAACGGATAAACTTCTTAATGCCTCTGCCACTTGGTAGTATAGTTTTAACCGAGATAGATCTAGTTTTATAGGCGACAAAATCGAAAAAACCGCATCTTTCACTCGTATATTTAGTGCATTGACCTGTTCATCGGAAAACATGAATTAAATGCTACTTAAAGACAAAGGTATGTACGAAAACAAAGGAGAAATCACACCAATCTATCAGAGTATGGTATGTTTGTAATCAGTAGAAAAGGGGAGTTAAAGGATGTAATGTTTTGTGTCGTGTTACGGATACCAGAATCAGCTTGTTACGGGCCCCGCAGAAATATTTGAAAAATCTGGGGCGCGTAACACTGAACACATGAGTACTTTTTTTTTCGTTCTCGTACTTCTTCATGATAGATCTATTCATATTACCATTTCACATGAAGTTAAACAGAGTGTACAAACTCAGTTTTATTGGATATCGATCCAATAGGTCGCGTTTCTTTAGTGTGTTCATCATTTTTATCTCCAGCGTATTCACATTTTCATATAAATCAATTTTTGGGAGTGATTTGCTTTATCAGCAGGCTTAAATTACAAACAAAAAACATTGATAAAGCAGAAAACATTCACAATCGCTGAATAAGTGGAAGTCGGCAGGAGTGGACAATATACCCGCAGAATTGCTTTAAGCAGGAGGAGAAATGATGATTGACGCCCTCACCATTATGTGTAACAAGATCTGGTGCTGAATAAAGTTGAAAAACTTTATACAACGACTCCTGCCTTGTTGCTGAGTGAACAGATGGCGTGGGTAAACGAATTCGAGTTACACATATCAAGATTCAAGCATCGGGGCTGTATCGACTAATGATAAATACCGTGTACCACTTATCATTTCCATCTGCCTATAGCTTGCGAAACATGGACTCTCACCGCAGATCAACAACGAAATATACAAAGGTGAACTGCTACAGAAGACTTCTGGGCATTACCTATTCCCAGCACATCACCAACGACGATGTCCGACAGACAATCACACAAGCCATTGGACAATCGATGGCATGCCACAGTGGTGAAGAAACTGAAACTCCGATGTTATAGCCACGTCGCCAGAGCATCAGGCCTTGCAAAGACTATCCTGCAAGGCACGGTGCATGGAGGCAGAAGAAGAGGGAAAAAAGGTGTGGGAGGGACAACATTCAAGATTGGACTGGCTTGACACTGAGCGAAGCCATGAGGGTTGCTGAGGACAGATAAAGATGGAGTACTTTGGTTAAACGATCACCAGTTGTGCCCCAAAGACTTTCAATTTACGATAGGATAGGATTCACAATCATAACGGAACTAATCTGTTTTTAATACGCTTCTGATTCTGTTAAGTAATTACATTTTAGCCACCGTACTTTCGCACCGCTTTCGCCTTCTGGGCACAAAATCGGGCTAACAACCGTCTGAGTACATATATTAAGCGTAACGTGTCACCACTGTGGTAAATGTCGTTTAGCGGGCTGACAAGAAAGCTTACGTAAAGAACGGTTTCTGTTGCGCCATCCGGGCGTTGTTAGGTCCGTTGAATAACTCTCCACCGTTTCTCGTATAGTCTGCGAATGTTGTTGTTAAGCATTTTTCACACGAATTTAGTCCTGGCGTCAATAAATACTGAGTGTGCGAGATCTATATGCTTTTTAACGTCCGTTTTCATTGGGCTGTCTCGGGTACCAAAAACTGAGAATCAATGCACATAACTAGGATGTGTGGGGTTTGAGGGTTTTCCAGCCTGAGAGAGTATGTGGGAAGTGGAGGACTATGCCGGCTTTTACCAGACATTTACTGTTTGTGGTCTGTATGAATATTAGGGAAAAGTTTCCTCACACTGGTCTCTGAATAACAATCATGTCAGCCGTTCTGCGGTCACGTTCTACGTAATGGTTAGGCAATAGGCAATTGTCAATGTTCAACCCTATACGCCACATTACGTAGGCATTATCCAAGGACCAAGTAAAAACTCCAAAACACTGCTGAAAATGTTTCGATGCGGTTTAATAAAAGATTTGTAACAATCTTATTTAAAGCAAAGTAGTGGACAAGAAAGATTCAACTAATTTTTCGATTCTAAACCCAAAATTTATTTAAGGTCGAACTTCGCCTCGCAAAAGATTCGTTCGGTTATTAATACTCAAGTTTGACGTCCTTGCAAATGGTACATAAAACGTGTAAATGGTTCATAAATCGTGGTGCCATTACCGACTGTTAACGAGCTCTACTCTCTCTTCAAAGGTATCGGCCTGATCACAAGGAATCTTTGATTCCCGCTGCTGATGGAAGGAGCCATTATGCTTTTACGCTTCAATATATGATCGTCTGTCCGGCCAAGGATAGGCTTAACGTTGGTTGTTAGCCTTCATAACATTACCGGACCAGCACGATTATGTACTTCTATAATGGGCCGACAGGCTCACGATGACTCTCAGAGCTGTGTAATGGACCCTCAATGTTCTTTCCTGCCGCAGTGCGCAGTTTTTCCCGTTGCTCCGGAGTATATACGTACTTGTACATTGAATAACTATGAGGGGGCCCCCACCGGCGTGGCTCGGTAGTAGTGTTTGCCTAGCACACTGATGATTCAGGTTCGAATACCGTGATGGGCAAGCTAAAGGCGGCAATTTTTTTAAAATCTGGCCATCTTAACAGTATGATTGCTCTGGTGATTCAGTGTTGATTTAGGTCCCTTGCTCCTTTTCCATGGTTGGTTACCCCCTTATCGCTGAGAATACATAGTTGTAAATTGTAATTTGTGTACATAAGTGTAAATAATTTGTACCCTTACTGTTCTGTCTTTTGGTGTATTGTAGCTAAAGCGATGTTTTATCGAGTGCATGTACTTATATGTAATGACTATGTAAAGCGTGGTGAGTCTGGTCATAGGCTGGAGTATCCGCTATATAAAAATCCGTTATTATTATATTATTAAATATGTTAATGATAATTAAAATTATCAACTCGGTAGTACTAAAAGGTGCTAAGTAATATTTTGGTAATAAGACTTCATTATGTTCACGACATGTGGTGACGTTATTAGTAAATTACTCGCTGCCTGTGTTTCCTTCATCTAATAGCCCAAAACGGGTTGATTTGCAACACATGCATTTGTACACACCAAGGCGATTGTGTTTACTAATAACTAGGGATAATAATTAGCATTCTTACGACATTGTATGATATTATAGCGTTGAATAATAATTACTTTGTATGGTTAGGGTTAGGGTTAGGGTTACTCACTCATGTGACTAATTTTACGCACGCGCCTGTATTGCTTCACTTTTGCTTTGTAAAATATTTGTATACGCAAAGATTGGCTATTATGGACACTCATAACCTTTGAGAAACATAACGATAATTATGTCTGTCAATGTCATGAATGAATAACACATGTGTGCATAAGCCAAAGCAATGCTAATTTCGACAAAAACAAGTCAAAACGTCACAATGCTAATCTTCTTCTGACGGACACAAACACAAGAGACAACTTATCCTATCCCAACCTATCCTGTAACTCAAAGGTCGTTGAGATAACACAGATGATCGTTTAACCAGCGTACTCCATCTTTCTCTGTTCCCAACAACCCTCATGACTTCGTTCAGTGTCAAACAAATCCATTCTTGAATGTTGTCCTCCCACCTCTTTTTTGGTCTCCCTCATTTTCTAACTCCTTGCACTGTGCCTTGCAGGATGGTCTTTGCAAGACCTGATGATCTGGTGACGCGGCCATACCATCGGAGTTTCCGTTTTTTCACCACTGTGAGCAGGTCATCGTGTTGTCCAATGGCTTGTGTGATGGTCTGTCAAACTGCGTCGTTGGTGATGTGCTGGTTATAGGAAATGCCCAGAAGTCTTCTGTAGCACCTCATCCCCATACTTTGTATTCTTCGTTGTAGATCTGCTGTGAGGGTCCATGTTTCGCAAGCGTATAGGAAGTTGGAGGTGACAAGAGAGCGGAGCAGTCTTACCTTGGAATGTAGACTGATGGTCCTGTCTTTCCAAATTGGCTTTAACCTTGTCCAAATGTTTGTGCGATCCTGGAGAGGACTTCCTTTCGGGACCCATTGTCTGATAAAATGGCTCCTAAATATTTGAAGCTCTGCACTTTGTTGAGAAATTGGTCTTGAACTTTGATGTCCATGTTGATGCCTTTGGTGTTGTTGGTCATCATTTTGGTCTTCTATGCACTTATTTCCATTCCATAGTCTTTCAAAGTGGTGTCAAGCCTCTGTACAAACTGTTCAATTTTTTGTTCGCACACCGATTGTGGTTTTGAACCAGTTCCCGATGGCGCGGTTGTGGAAGACTGCACTGGTAGCCTTGTCATACAGGCTTTTGATGACTTCAATAATTTTAGGGCTGATGTTGCCCAACAGAGCTGCGTGCCAGACTCGGTCAAACGCTTTCTTGAAGTATACAAATGCATGATTTAGATGTTTTTGGTGATGTAGACAAAAGAGTGCATAAAAGAGTGCATCCCAAAATGTGAATGCTAGCATCCCTGGATTTATATCCACATAGCAGATTTCTGTTTTATTCCATTTTTCAATGTTATAAAATATTTGTTTTTCTGTAGGACTGCTCAGTGTTTGTATTTCTATTGTTATTTGTATATGAAACTTAAAATAAATTTAACAAAAATATGTTTGGTGATAATGTTATTTTTCTAAATTTATTCAGTACGCGAAACGGATTCAATATGCAATTAAAACTTAATTCCCTCCGTGAATTGTTCAAACACTCACCCCCACCCCCCATCTCTCTCCTTACCCCTAACTACTATATTATTTGATTATTCAATTGCTTACTAGGCTGGCTCGCAGTAAATGTTAGTAAGTCATAAATCCACAAAGAGTGTTTGAGTCTGCTGAGGCATTTATTGGACGAGTGTAGTGTATGGATAATTATGCCTCAGCAGAGTCAACTACGCTAGGTGCCACCGTCCACCTCTCTAGTTCTTTGCACAAAGAGCAGCTGAGACTCGCCGAAGCTTACTACCTCTCACTAGTGAGAGGTTCTCGGCGAATCTCAGCGACGCTGTGTTTGAGCTCTGTGGTGATGGATAGTGAAGGTGGGTTCACACGCTACACATTGCTACGCTTAATTAAAACTCCGTACAGTAGTTCTTGTGGGACATGCTGTTGAACAGTTTTTCTTGTGTGTTTTTGTTTGCGTTAATCTTTGTTAAACTTAATCTGAACGCTTTTACGATCGCTGCGTTGGTGGCATAATTGGGACCTTCTCAGACACTTGCATCCGAGACATACATCTGCAGATAACTTAATGGTAATGCCCTCTTCAGCGGTCACCTCCTTGTGGTGTTTTTTCCTTTAAACTATAAGTGTCCAATCCGTGGGAGATGAGTATGCTGGAAAGGGGTCCTTATAGAATCAAGGCTAGAAGTACTGGGTAACACAAGCTCTACGAATATAATATATATGGGTTTGTAAGGCAAGTATTAGTACTTCATGCATGCGTTCTTGTGTGAGACCTGTATTGCCTACTGTAAGGATACTACGTAATCGTGATTAGGTCCCTGGGCTCTCATTAGCGCCAGGGCACCTCAGACCTGTATTGCCTATTGTAAGGATACTACTACGTAATCGTGATTAGGTCAGTTGAGTCTCATTAGCGCCAGGCCAGGGCAAGGCAAAGCGTCAAAGAACTGAAGATCGACCCCGTTTTCTCAACGAGAAATGCAGAAAGGGATGTCTCTTTCTACTGGAACACAGGCTCCCGCATCGGAATGTGAGCGGCGAATACAATACTACACTAGTAGTATAGATTCTACTCAAATCCCGATACTGGCGCCTGTGCATTAAAGGGTTACAGGAAACCTTTGAGTAAAAGGGCCTCATGGTTCCCAATGAATTTTGTTGTTAGTTTTCGTGATAATAATTTTTTACTTGGAATTTGCGCTTGTTGTTGTTGTCGTCGTCATCGTCGTCACATTCAAAAGATGATATAGTGGGCATTCGTTGCTCAAAGCGGATCGCAAAGCTTTGATTTGTTTTGGCTTTGCAACTACCTGTGCTGTGCTATACACAGTGTGTTGTACTCGACCTTGATGCTATTAAGAGGCCCATAAACAAATAAATGTATGAATCTATTTCAAAACCAACATTTTGAAGGAGGTTCATTTTTTTGGTTTGGTTTAATATTATTTTTTGCGGTGAAACACTCACTGTGAATATGAAAAGGAATCTGTGACGCGGCAATGTACGAAAGTACATTGTTTTTGATCTTATAATAATAATAATAATAATAATAATATACAGGATGCTATGTACGCGCCTTTCCCCAAGGCTCAAAGCGCGGCGATCTATACCAACATACACGCTCACCTGTCTCATTTACCCTCTCACACACCAAATACACATACATCACTCAAACAGGTGGTGTAAAGGCAGGGAGATCGCTATTAGAAGACGGGAGAAAATCGAATTTTTTATTTGTGAAATTTTTATATTGACTGCATCCTGTACCATTATTGAAGGGAGGGAGGAAACCGGAGTGCCCGGAGAAAACCCTCGGTGACCTCAATAGTCTCGTACCTAAGTCACATACGTTCGCCCCTTGCGGGAATCGAACCCGCGACCTTCGGCATAGGAAACCGGCGACTTATCCACTGCGCCACGAGGCCACCCCATCTTGTCACGCACGGACAGCCTACATTGGTTTCAACTGCTACTGTGTTGATAGATCTAAGCTCAAGTGCAGTAGTCTAGACTATTTTTGTTTCATCATTGCAATTTTAATGCAGTTTAAAATAGCAACAACAGTGGCGTTTGCATGTATTCTACATTTTAATCTTTCTCTTGTTATTAAGCATTCCCCCAAAACAATCTTCGCATCCATCCCGAAAGAGAAAGTGAAAACTTGAATTCGTTCTTCACTACCGACAGAAGTTGACAGTTATGCTTAAGCCGAAACTGGTTACTACCGACGGAAGTTATAGTTGCTGTAAGGAGCGCCAACTTCCGTCCAGTGTTCGTGAGGTCATATTTTGGACACTTTTACCGAAATTGAATGGGTTTGAAAATAGATTGCGCATATTTATTATTTTGGATGTTTGCTGCATCGATTCAGTCGCCCGCCTTCTTTTGGGGATAAATCTTTTAGTTTGTTCATATAGATTTGAAACCTGCGATGACCCGCAATTTTAGCTCCATTCAATGTGGGACCTTGTATTTAAAGATAACCAGAAGGAAGTCGCGTCACAGGCATAGGCGCTCGCTTGTCCAGATACAAGCGCCTGTGCTCTCAGCAGGTTCACCACGCTGTATGGCCTTGGCCATAGCCATTGTTCCGTCAGCAAGGGAGTGAAGTAAGAAAGAGAAGAGAACCGTATTATTGCAAGGGAAGTGAGCTAATAAAGAGAAGAGAACCACATCGAGATAAATATGTTGTGAAACATAAAAGAGTAAATTACAAAGGGGGGTAAATTGAGAAGAGGAGAGAGAACATCGAAAAGGAAAATAAGTTGGAAAAAAAAGACAGAACAACTTCAATGAAAATAAAGTTGTTACAAGAGGGAGATACCTTAGGTTAGGGAGAGCTTAGAACTTCTATAAAGGAAGGGAGGTGAACTAGAAATGTTTGAAAAGCAAGGGTAGAGAACAGTTTTAAAACCAAATTGATATGTGGCTAAGAAAAAAATCAAGAATTCCACCTGAAGAGAAGTAAAAAAAAGGTTTTGAAATGTGAAAAACGTTTTTTGAAAGAAAATGTTAGAAAGGTGACATAATTCAGTCAATGGAAATAAGAAGGGAGCAGGAAAGCAAAACAGGGAGTAACATAGACAAAGGAGGTGAATTGGAAACCCTTTCAAACGCGACAAAGAATCAAGGGAACGTAAGTTTGAAAAATATGAGATCATTCACTGCGAAAGGACAGAACATTACATGATTATTGCTTTAGGTCCAGCGGACTCTTCCGAGCCAAATCAGGACCAGGAAAGGACAGAAATGTAAAGGCGGTAGTTCGTGTCTTAGTAGGCTCTTCCCACCCGCTTTGTCCATCCTCACCCCGTCAAATAATCTCGCGGCTGTCCATTTAATCTTCAGACCTCTCAGCTCAGGGTTCTCACACGCAGCTCCTTCGTTCACTCCTGCATTGGTTACTTTAATGCCCTGTTAATCAGCCGATTAGACGACCTCCTTAGGCCTTTTTCACAGACCTGCAGGAGCGGCTTGGTCAAGACATATCAAACTTTAACAACCGATAGTCTCCCTTCAAGACATAGATCGCACATTGCACATCTTCCTCTTGTTATCAGTGGACTCATGCACCTATCCGCTGGGCCCGCCAAGGGCCAAGTCCCCAAGCTGCGCCTAAGTCAATATATATCAAGCTTCCATTAAACAGTTTTACAGTCTTCAAGATGCATAAAACCTTCTCTGCTGTTGTCAGAAAAGGGCTTATCAGGTCTACCATGTGCCCTGCATTCGCGAATCTACTATTCTTTCAATGACGAACCAACGTCTTTTTGAAGTATACAAGTTTTTCTCTCTCGCTCGCTTTCTCTCTCTCACTCTCTCTCTCCCTTTCTATCTCTCTCGCTCCCCCCACAAGGGAAGCAAATATCAAGAGGAAAAGAAAACAACAATCATCCGTCTCCACACAAACATCCATACACTATTACTCGTTTTTTTTCTATCACTTATTCATGTTAATTAATAATTAAGTGTTATACGTAAACATAAACATTCTACATTCCAAGGTAAGGTTCCTGCGCTCATTTGTCATCTCCATCTTCCTATACGCTTGCGAAACATGGACATGGACGAAGAATACAAAGCATGGAGATGAGATGCTACAGAAGACTTCTGGGCATTTCCTATACCCAGCACATCACCAACCACGAAGTCCGACAGACCATCATACAAGCCATTGGACAACATGATGACATGCTCACAGTGGTGAAGAAACGGAAACTCCGATGGTATGGCCACGTCACCAGAGCATCAGGCCTTGCAAAACCCATCCTGAAAGGCACAGTGCAAGGAGGCAGAAGGAGAGGGAGACAGAAAAAGAGGTGGGAGGACAACATTCAAGAATGGACTGGTTTGACATTGAACGAGGTCATGGGGGTTGCTGTGAACAGAGAAAGATGGAGTACGCTTGGTTAAACGATCATCTGTGGTGCCCCAACGTTACGGGATAGGATAGGATAGGAAACATTAAAGCATAAACATTTGAATTAAACACCACACACACACACACACACACACACACACACACACACATACACACACAGTTCAAGGGCAAAATTCCCTGCCTTCGCAAATCTATCAACTTTAAGTTGTTATCAACCAGTGACATCAAGACCAATCTTCAATCCCTCACTGCGCAACACACCCTCTCACCAATACACAATCATCAGTTACATTGCTCCCCCCCAATATCCACTTCCACCCCACCTCTGATCTACACCCAGTGCCCCCCCCCCCCGCCCCCCCTCTCCGCCGCCCAGTGCCCCCCCCCCCCCCCCTCCGCCGCCCAGTGCCCACGTACCAAGCGATTGCGAGCCTTGATTTTTCTTGATTGTAACGACTACTGCGTACTTAGTCGGACCTCAAGCTATCTATTGTCTAATCTATCTATTCTATAGCATCTCCCATCCATCCCTACCCCATTTCCATTCCATTGCTATTAATTGCTTTATACTCATCCCGCCAAGGCCCAGATACCCTTGTCACATCCTTCAAGTTCCGGGTCTCCTAGTTTATCCGAGCGCATTTGCGCATGCGCCAGGTCATGTCGGGCCGGCTTTTTCACGAAGTTCTTAGGCGTCATAACCCTAACCCTAACCCAAACCCTAACCCTAAACTCTTAACTCTAACCCAAACTTTAACCATAAACCTTACGAAGACGATGATAGCACTGCGCGCATGCGTCGAATTTTGTAACGCGTCGACCAATCAGAATGCTCCCATTCGCTCCCAGCCCAGCTAAGATACTAGGAACTGTGAGGATGTCACACCCTGCATCGCGGAAGCGGTGAGGGGTGAGAGTGGAAGTGGGTGGGGTGGGGTGGGGGTGTTATTATCTCGGTAACATTTCCGTGTGGTTGCGATAAAGTGCCAAAAACAGCCGACGACGGCCAGAGGTTTTGATCAGCATAATTTATGAGCGTTTGACTAAATGTGATCAACACACGTCATCAGCCACATCTTGTGGTTGTCACGATTTTCGTACAGTTCTTTGCAATTGATCGTTAAAATTTCTGTTATTAGATAATAAAGAATTGTTAATCTGAATGTGAATCTGAAGTACTAACGGTTAGTTTGACATTAACTCCCCCTACCCCCTCCCTCACTACTCAGTTCAAGGCTTTAGCAGTATAACGATTTGGTTTTCTCTGGAGGACAAGCTTAGGGCGAGAGGTGTCTTGGGAGTGGGTAGGGGAGTGAGCTTGCCACTCGCTAGTTTCTTTGATTGTTCAATGTCTTCTTTCAAATAGGAAAATATACCTACCATGAGTTAATCAATATACCTTCTGCCGCTGGTATTAAACTTACTGAAGCAGTGGGCACGAAAGCGACGCTGACTCCAATCTGAGTGTTGGAAGCTGTTGAGGGCACACGTCTGAACACACCAAACCCATAGCTCTCACACTCAGCAATCGTCAAGGTCGCCTATTTAGTAGGCACTGGCCTATTTATAGATGCCTGCAAGCTGAGATGTTAAGAGGTCACATTCCGCATCCATCATGGATCGAGTCGAGCTGAATTTTTCAGAGCTCTAACATTTTCCACACGCTGTTGGTGTTGACCAGCTTTTCCATCGCCGACCTGCATTTTCCACTGCGACGGTCCAGTTCAGCTCTAAGCCATGCCGACAAGCAGCTTCCACTGCGTAGCACTTACCACTGCGGCGGTCTCCAGGCTTCATTCATCATGCTCACCCAAGCTCAAGGAGGCGTTCAGACCCACTGACCCTGCATATAGGCTGAGATCATGAGGTCTGCCATGGGTTGGCGTTGAGAGGCCGCGCTGGCCCTTGGCGGTGGTCTTTGGGAGATTCTGACACGTTATCCCACCTCACCTACCAAACTTCATTTTTCCCACTCGTTGGCTCCTTGGACAAGACGCCTGCTGCGTCGCCAGGCGGCCGGGCTTTCCCCTCTCGGGTTGCCACAACCTTTCACTACAATTGGGCAGCACAGTTTTTGTTGTGGAGAGTGGCGACCTCCGGACAGCAGGCGTTCATCGCCGCCAACGAACTCTGCGCCTGTCTACCTTCGCCTCCTTCATTCGGCTCATCGCAACATCCTAGGGCCCCGTCGGCTCATCTTCCTTCCGTCTGCATGTTCATTTCAGCTACCGCCTCGAGCGCTCCGCTTCTGCAGAGTTTCTTCACTTTTCGACGACTTCTTCTTGCAGCTGCTTTGTGCGCTCCTCATCTTCATGTCACCTTCTACTTCCCACGACTTCATCATTTGACTTTTTGCCCTTCAAAGGCCCAACACTCGTTCGTCATCTTCACTTCATAGTCTCCTTTACGCTTACGTGTCCGTAGGCTATACTTTACTCCAGACATGTTAAATTTTACTGTCACAACTCTATCTCCTGAGATGTTACAAGCCTTAGGGGCGACCGCTTCAAATCCACGGTGCTTTTGTTGCACATTGTATAATTTATCATAATCCAGAGTCAATGTCCAGCTAACAGCATACTCGGGCCAGTACACGAGTTAAACCTCAGATTACACAGTAGCAAAAGGATTGGGTTGATTGACTGATTTGTGCCTTTAAATTAAACCTCTACTATCCATCTTACCATAATGTGCCCAGAAGTGCAGATGGTCATTGCTGAGGCTGAATACTGGGAGAAAACCATGCAAGGAGAGTTGCCAAATCTCAGTCGAAGACATAGTTGGTAACGATGATGACGATGGTAGTGGTGGTGGAGGTGAAGGTGATGATGATGATGATGATGATGATGTTGTTGATGATGATGATGATGATGATGATGATGATGATGATGATGATGATGATGATGATGATGATGACCATCATCATCATCATGATGTAATCTTGCATAGAAATTCACTAAATTCAGCCCTAACCATAGTATCCACTCATCTGAAACACAAGTTTCAAATTCTGCCGACTGAACTACATTTGACCATCGGCGAACTGTAATTCGAGATTCCCGCGAATCCGTTCTTGCAGCAACTCGAGCATTGTGTGTTTGTTGTTTCGGTTGTTGTTGTTGTTGTTGTTGTTATTTTTGCTGGTGGTGATGGTGGTTTTTAGCTGAAAATAAACACACAGAACTGAAAAATTAAGGTTAACATGCGCTCTTTATAAAGCTGCTCTGGAGTGATTTTCAACGGTCTGTGAAATACACAAGATTTAGTCATAAGACTCGACACATTTCGGTGAAGATGGATTGTTAACATTCATCCGAAGTTGAGGAATGCTAGTGTGTAAATCGTAGGAGATAAATTTTCTTCAGCAACCCTCGTGGTAATTCACAGTCTGTCTCCAAAAATTGTCCTTACTCAACCGTGTACAGCACAGGCGCTTGTATCGGGACACGCGAGCGCCTATGCCTGTGACGCGTCTCCCTTTGGTTATCTATAATACGTAAGCAGAGGGAGACGCGTCACAGGCATAGGCGCTCGCGTGTCCTGATACAAACGCCTGTGGTGTACAGCTAGACAGTTACAGTGAAGATTCTATTTCGTTATAGTGCCATTTCCGCAAAGATGTCTAACTTGATGGTTGAATCCGCGTCGAGGCTACCTATTGATTCACATTTAATATTGATTCTGCAGTTTTAAGCGAGCACAAGATGACTTTAATGTTCACAACTGCCTTCATGCAAGCTGGGGATAATGCACTGTGGATTACAATCGGAGTACTCCTGCATATATTGATCTAATCCGGATGGGTGTTCAAAGATCTAAAACGTTCTGTTCTCGGTGTAATATTGCGGAGTCCACTCTTGAGTTCCAGGATCAAATAAGAGAAAGTACCCGGCATCGATCTGAGGCAAGAGACTGATCGTGTATTGATCGTGGGCAATAGATCATCACCATTCAGGCATAATTTCAAATTCGAAGTCTGCCTCTTAAAGTTAAACACATACAGTAAGTCGCCTATGCAAAGTAGCAAAACATTTACAGCTAGACAGCTTCAGCATCATCATCACTACCTAAGCAGTGAGCTGAGTGAAAATGTTCGAGCATTCATACTGATTCTACCTCGTAATACTGCAATTTTTGTTAAGATGACGACTGTCTTGATCTTCGAACCTGTCTCTCTGAACCCTGTAGCATGTGCCTATGTACACACAGGACCTATTTAAAATTGGATATGGATGGGGTGACCCGTGCTTTCAGACATTGCCCAACCCCTGGGGTGGTAGACAACGGAACGTGCCCATCCTCCAGCTGGACGCAAATGGGATTTGACACTATAAATAGCAGGCCCTAAATAGCGTTACACGTTGACACACTGCAGGCTTCAGAAGATGGAGCAGACGACAACCGAGAAAAGGGTTATCAAATGGGAACTGTGGAATAAATACCAACACCTTTAGGCCACCATCGTAAATAATTGGAGTCTGTCCAAATACAGTCGAGCATGCAGCCATCGACAATCTTGATGTTCGAATCTGCCTTCAAGCAAGCTGTTGATGCACGTTTGGGTATGGGTGGGAGTACCCGTGCTTGAAATTACCGACTCCTAGGTATTCAATGGTCTGTGAGTCAGTGAGTGTGAGGCAATATTACGTGACCATAAATAGTTGTTGGTACGCTTTTTAGCCTCCCAGGCTAGTAGTAATAGAGGTTGAAGTGTAGATCGCGGCTGAAATAGCAGCATCTTCAAGGCTCATTGCAAATCGCAGTTAAGTCCCAAGACACAGACAGTATTACACTTGAAAATGATGGATTATAGAGGATCCTTTACGCTGCATCAATTTTCAGCGAGTACCTGACTTTGAAGAATTACCTCCACCTCCATGCTAATTAATTGCCATTTAAAGATAGTTGCTTGTTTAAACGTTCTCACAACCGTTGAACGAAGAAATTAATTGAAATCTTTTCAGTTATTTACCAGTTCAAAAAATTGTCATTTTAAACCTATAGCTTATTAAGATTTTCGAAATGAATACCCATTGCGCGTGAAATTGTCGCTAACAAGTGATCCTGGGGTGGCGTAATAGCACAGTAGATAGGGTGATGGTTTCCTATGATGAAGGTCGCGAGTTCGAACCCCGCAAGGGACGAACTTAGGTGACTTAGAAACGAGACTTTTCAGGACACCGAGGCTTTTCTCCGGGTACTCCTGTTTCCTCCCTCCCTTCAGTCAAACTAAATTTCAAAAGTAAATATTGATTTCTCTTTCAAAACTAAGCATTGATTTTTCTTCCACCCTGCAATGGCGATCATTTCACATCGCCGATCTTTGCGTTCGATTGAAGAAAACGCTCGTGATAGCATCCTGTATTATTATTATTATTATTATTATTATTATTATTATTATTATTATTATTATTATTATTATTATTATTATTATTATTATTTATCATTATTATTATTATTATTATTATTATTATTATTATTATTATTATTATTATTATCATTATTATTATTATCATTATTATTATTATTATTATTATTATTATTATTATTATTATTATTATTATTATTATTATTATTATTATTATTATTATTATGAACCTTCATGTAAAAAAGCACGTTGTTACTTTTGTGATAATGGACATCACGTACAGTCTATGTTCTATTATTGCTGGCTTCACCCAACAGCATGCTATGCCTAGGTCCAAAATGACATAGTAATGATTCACCATCAGAGAAATCGAAACCCTTAAAAATCGATTTCCTACACGCGCCGGCCGCTTTGTAGCCTCCTCACCTTTCATTCATTTCAACCAGCACAATTATTGGAAATTTGAGTTCAGAATATCTATGTAAACCTGTACCCCCATATGTTTAAACACACAATATACTTAACTACAAGTAATGGCGATAATAAGGTGTGTCTGCGGGTACAAGCACACGCATCAATAATGATTTTCCACTCAGAGAGTCCTCAGCAGGGCGAGACTGCCACCTGCCTTTTCTTGCGAGGAAGATGACTGCCACCCCCTGTGGACACTCACCTATCTGATTTAACTTAGCCTTGGGGCCAGGCGCCTAGTCAGGCATGTAATTGGTCCTAGTTATGGACTGAAATGAATTAACATTGAGGTTTAACGTCTACACCCACCGTTGGCGATAGGGCAGACGGGGATAACCATCTCAGGAAAAAGAGGGTAGAGGCATAACTAAACATCGAACCACAAGGGCAATCATAATGCAAATACACAGAGTGAAAATGACCATTATAACAAGATTCGAAGCTTGGTCATCAGGTGTGCCAGGCGAACGCTCTACCACCGAGCTACGGTGGTGGGATGAGACTCGGGATAGAGGGAGGGAGCAGGCTCCGTCAAGCCTTAGCTACGCTGTATGGGACTGGCCCTCTTCTTGCACTGCACATGTACATGCTGCCGAAGCTGTCCGCATTGTATATAATACCTTTCAACGAGTTTGAAATGGATGATCAACGAGAAACAATAACGTCAACGCTGTGGTATACTGTGGAAGGGAAACATCTCTTCTATGTGTGCGCGGCATATACACGTTAGCGTTCTTCAAGAGACTGCTCAACGTTAATCCTCGCTTCGGAGACCTGTAAATCAACCATGCGTAAAAAGCGACAGAGCAATAGGTACCTCCATCGATGTACACCTCTGTGGTCCAGTATAGTATACCTTACCTATAGGGCTAGGAGCCTCACCGATGCAGCCTGCTTTAACTGAGGCCAAATGATGGCTGGCTCCCATAGGTTTATGTCAACATCCGAGTTTTGAAATGTGCCCTACTATTGATGGCCACTGAGGTTTTTTTTTTTGGTAAACAAACCCTCCGAAATTCACACTTCTGTCATTAGGGCTCAGAGCATGCCATTACAGGGTAGAGCAGTGTGCTATTGAAATTAACTTGGTTTTAGACATGGACATTTACACTATTTGAACCTACTGTATAGTGTAGTGATTTGGTTTCTAATGGGGCGCAGATTTTAGACATCACTAAGTCTTTCGGGGTATTTTTCGATAGTTATGGAAACACTGGTATGTCTGGCTACTTCTGTGCCAGACGGAATCTGTGTAAACTAAACATGTGCCCTTTAGTGGAAACCAAACCGAGTAATGAATGTCCTGTTGCTGGTTTGGACTGGCTTGGATTAGATTAGAAGTATCTAGATGCGTTATAACGTACGGCTCGATGGTAGGGATAATGAGGGTACAAACTAACGAATTTGGAAGCCGCGATTCGAATTCTCGCTCTAACGTGTCCAGCGTAGCGGCTGTGTGGGTGCCCTTTACTTCCGATTCGATGGCAACGACGATCACACCGACAGCGAAGTCTTCTATAGCGCATGTTTCCACAAGACGGTCGAAGTGTAGTGTGCTTAGCAAATCCACTACTCAGAGAGTTTAGAAATTGCCCTGAGATACCGATTGTTACCCAGTGTCATGAGGACGACCTAGTCTTTACGATGACGAAGATGATGAGGATAATAATGACGATCAAAAAAGAGGAAGAGGAGGAGGAGGAGGAAGAAGAAGAAACGAAGAAACGACACACAGGTATGTTAATTAAATAATGAGCGATCTCTTAACTCAGTCGGTCTCTAACGTACGAGGCACACGTCTTGGGATAATGGTCATGAATTCGTGTCACCATCTGCATGAACACACAGCTACATATGAACTGACACACAGAGGTGTTCAAAATAACTGTGAAGAAGGCTGACTGTGCAAAAGGGAGTGCAAACACACATAAACGTCACTCATGCCCTCATCATCCTATATACACACACACACTTACCGGCCACTCAAGCTATAATGACCGCAACCCTTTCCAAACTCTGAAGAAGCCAGCTTATCAAACACTCTACCCAAACACTACCAGACTTTAACGCCACACTACCCTGCCGAGGGTTTTGCTCTCCGCTCCACTAGTGATGTTGGAGAGGCGAACGTAAGTCTCGGCAAGTCTCAGCTGCGCAGTGCGCTTGAAAGCCTGCTCGATAGGTAGGCCAATTTGAAACCTTGACTGGAATCCCGATCAGACGATAAATACTAATACACATTTTCCGAACTAGTTCAAACAGAAAGAAGGAATATGATGTGATTTGGTGATCGAAAAAAAGAGTGCGGTAAATATTGTATGTCGGAAATTGGTATTGCAGATGGCTGGAGAACAGGAAATCAGCAACTTTGGTAAATCGTTGTACTTTGATGGGTGCGGCGAAAATAGCGGGAAAGGGTGAGGAGAATTAGATATTTGGGAAATGAGTTCAAACTATGAGGTAAGATGTTCGAAGCGTTGGTAAAATTGCTGGAGCAAAGAGAGCGGGAGGGAGAAGGGGAAGCGGTGTGGGAAGGGGGAGGATGGGGGCGGAAAGGGACATAGGTAAATATTATTGGTTAGGGCGCAAAGAATATTAGCAAATTGGCGGGCTATACATTTTATAGGTTTAACGTTCTGGAAAATTCGTGGGCTTGGAAGCGGGAAATTATTACATAAACTTGGTTTGGGGGCAGCTGAGTGCAAATCCAGTGAGCCAATCTTACGCAAGCGTCGAATAATGCGTAAGATGGCGAAGCCGTTTGGGAATAAATAATCCTGTTTTCTAAAGGGAGGTTGGAATCTGGAGCCGACTAGGCTGTCCATTTGGGATTATTCTCCCCTTCTTTGGTTCCTGAACAGGTTCCATCTCGTTTCTATGAACGGGGGATTTGGGAAGCTCAAATAAACCGCCTTCTTTTTACTTTGAAATCTATTCATACAAACACACTTTCAGCGACATTGTTAGAACTTACGAATTATTTTCAACCACGCATTCTTTTGTTAAAATAAGTTCAAACAAAATCACATGAAGTTTTTGACGTTACTGGAAATTACTGCCACAAAGTCTTCAGTGACTCTTTCCACCACTAACTATTCACGTATTCTTTCTTAGTCAGTCTTCTTCTATGCTTGCAATAAGTTTAGTTTTATTCTGTCGCGCTTATCCGCAGTCGAGCGGTGCTTGTAACAATAATAAGAAAAGAACCATTATAAACAAAAGACAATACTGTCTCAAATCTTAGCTGTTACTGTACAAACATTAAAGTCCTCTGTGACTCTTAAAACCCCTAACAATTTACGTATTTTTTCTTAGTCTTCTTCTATGCTTGCAGCAAGTTTAGTTTTATTCTGTCGCGCTTATCCGCGGTCGAACGGTGCTTGTAAAAGTAATCAGGAAAGAACCGTTATAAACAAAAGACAATACAGTATCAAATCTTAGCTATTACATTACAAACATTATAGGCTAAAGACGTAACAATTAATAAAGAAATGGCATCGAATATAATATAGTATAAAATGTTAGCCGTTACTTAAGGAAATTAAGGCTAAAGAATAGTAACCGTGGGCTTTTTGTTTTCTAATCTCAGAGCAGTCATTCTTCTTTTGTTTTGAAATCTGCGTAGATGTATTTAAGTTACCGTAAGGCTTCTGTCAAAGTTGCTGTGGAATGTACGCGTTAAGACTCTTTATTGTTTAATTTTCGGTTTATTAAACGTCCACGTCAATACGATGTGATATTTCTGTAAAGTGCAATGGCGATGACGTCAAACTTCCTTGAATGTTGACGGTGTGGAATTGAAGCCTTATACAAACAGCTGCTGATACATTAGCCAAAATCCATTTTTACATTCTCAGCTTCCGATTCTAAGCCGATTCATTCTGTTGTTCAGGGATCGAAGTAGCTTTGCTTTCGCTTATAAAGACAAAGGTAAAGTATTTACACGTAAAATATGTAAGACAAGGATAGCGTTTACAAACACTGGATAATTACGTAGAAAATAAACTAATAATTCAGTGTCCGCAATGAAGATTACTCGTCAAAGTTGTAACAACTCATCCTGCCTCATTGTATGAGGAAACGTCTCGTTTTGAAATGGAACGAAGATTTCGATCTATTTCCCTGTGTGCAGATGTTCTACTTCTGCGCAGTATTTATTTGATGTTGGACTCGAGCCACACGTACAAACCACTTCAGCAGAGTGACCCAGCGCGTATCTGATGATACCCTCAGGGGTCGAAACAATTGTCACAAACTTCGCTTTCAACCAACTGTGGAGCTCCTATATTATTGAGTGGAGGACAGTATTCCAGAATGTTCGAAGTATGAGGCATGTTATAGTGTCAACTTTGACAAAAAATCTTCATTGGGCACACTGAGTTATTAGTCCCTGAGTTATTAGTCCCCTTTTTTAAATGTGTAAGACAATTATACACGATTATTATTCAAAGGGGCAGTTTTAGTAATGGGAATAAAAAACGAGCAGGGGGCGGACACTTCTATAGTTCTATATAATTTAAAGGTGTAGTAAATCTTATTTGTTTCGATCCTTAAACCTATTCATAAAACTGTCCCCCA
Source organism: Oncomelania hupensis (assembly GCA_036898135.1). Taxonomy (NCBI): domain Eukaryota; kingdom Metazoa; phylum Mollusca; class Gastropoda; order Littorinimorpha; family Pomatiopsidae; genus Oncomelania; species Oncomelania hupensis. The sequence continues at coordinate 60,515,235 of CM072513.1, forward strand.
AATTACACAAATGTATTGGGCTCTGTGGTATGAAGATAATATGAAGGACATATATTCAGTTCAGTTCAGAGGGACTATATAAGTCTGGCGGCTTTTTAAGTGTCCCTGTTTCTCCTAATATAAGTTACACTTGAAGGGTTTGTTGGCAATTTGCTTAGGGTTTACAATTAAAACGTGACAATCAGTCAAAGTATCAAATACTTGTTTTTCTTCCGTTATGAAACTTACCTTTTCCAGAAGTTTTTTAAAAATTGAATGTGTTCATTGTTAGCTTATTTAACATGTGCAGGTAATTTGTTCCAGAGTGGTGTAACTGTAACTAAAACAGTGCTTTCTTTTGTTAGTCCGACCTTGTTTAATAAACATATTATTTTCTGCATTTCTAGTACAGCGTCCTATGTGGAATTAAACAAAAAGTGTTAGCATTAATTTTATTCAAGTTGTTAAGTGTTTTACAGGCTTGTATCAAGTTCAATATCATTCTTCTAAATTTTAGGGTCGGGAGGTTGAGTTTCTTTGTAAGACAGGTTTGAAGGACTTCATCAGCTTGGTCGCTCTTCGCTGTACTTTTTCCAATGCTGATGACTGTCTTTTTAAAATATGGCGACCACACCACATTTGCATATTCTAGGTGAGCACTTATCAATGTTTTGTACAAGCATGTTAAAGTGGTTCCATCAAGGTAAGAGAAGGACCTTCGGGTGAATGCAAGCATTTTGTTTACTTTTGCTTTTCAAATTTCAATGTATCATCAAATACCACCCCAAGATCCTTCTCTTCAATGCACTTATCAATTGTCCGTCGGTCTCTGTCTGTTGTCATATTATATTCGCTGCCAGATTTCTTTTTACCTTACATTTAATACTTTGCACTTGGAAGCATTGAAGTGCAGTTGCCACTTATCCGACCACTTAACTAGATTAGATAGTCAATGCCCGATTGCATCTTGACACTTTTGCAAGACAAGTTATACGGTTTTGTGTCATTTGCAAAATAATTTACAGATGCTGGATATTTCATCGGATAAATCATTTATGAAAATGGTAAACAAAATAGGTCTTAATATGCTATCTTGAGGTATTCCATTTAATACAGGAGCCCCAGATGAAAACTTATCTCCAACCTTTACTCGCTGACTTCTATCAGTCAGAAAGTTTCTAATCCACTGGAGTATATTTCCAGTGATACTATATGATTTAATTTTGGTCAAAAGTTGAGAATGCGGAACTGAGTCGAAAGCTTTCTTAAAATCCAAATAAAATACATCAAAGTTTTCCCCATCTTCCAACATTTTAGTCAAATCTTCCATTACTTCTAATAGTTGAGTTACGCATGACCTGCCACTTCTAAAAATATAGTGACAATCGGTATAGAGTTCACATCAGCTCATATGTTCTACAACAGCGTCTCGCACAAATGATTTCAGGATCTAACAAAGCAGGCAAGTCAGGCTTACTGGACGATAATTGTTTGCCTCTGTTCGACATTCCTTTTTAAAAATAGAAGTGACATTCGCTTTTTTCATATCTGCTGGAACTGTGCTCTCCTCAAAAGATTTATTTAAAAGTAAATAAAGTAGAATAGACAATTCATCACTCGCTTTTTTTTAAAACTCTAGGTGGAATGCCATCAGGCCCAAAGACTTTGCACGGGTCCAATGTACTGAGTTTATCCTGTATATGTACATGCACAGCTTTAGGCGTTATTAGAATTTATGTTTAATTCACACCATAAAATCTGGATTCAGGATCCAATTGTGGCATATCGTCGAGATTTTTCTTAGTAAAAACACTGGAGAAGAAATCATTTAAAACATTAGCTTTCTCAATATCACTGATAGCAATACTTCCGTCCTCTTTTTCCAAGCAACTCACGCCTGAAGATATTTTAGTATTAGACTGAACGTATTTCCAAAATACTTTGGGGTTTTCATTACACCTGTGTGCAATATTTTTCTCATGAATTTGTCTTGCTTTCCTTAACTCTTTTTTACAATTATTTCTTGCTTTAATGTATTTCTGATAATCAATACCATCTTGTGTGTCCAATTATTTCTTATATATTGCATAATTCTTTTTTTAATCTTAATTAAACATGCTTTCTTAAACCACGCTGGAGCCAAGAGACTTGCATAAAATACAATATTTGTATTGACAGTTTTCCTGCTGGCATGTTGAAACCTTTTCAAAGATAACTACAGAAAGACCATCGAAGTTTCCATAACAACAAATTGAGACTTTGCGAAAGAAAAATTCAGAACTTAGTCCTGCACACAATTTCTGCTTCTAAACCATAGATAAGATAGAACCTTCAATGCCGTTTTGGCATTAATTTGTTTGTTTGTTCGTTGTGTATTGGATCCATTAAAAATCTTTAAAATCTCAACCAGATCTCTGTGTCTAATGTTGTGTCAAACGCTTCTATACAATCTTAGCGCAGGTTTGAAATCCTGTTAATTTTGTTTGTTTTATTTTGAGATCAATTTGTGCTTAAGATCGCTCTGTACCTTTGGTCTTGACAAGTATTTGTTTGCATGAGCGGAATGACAGATAGCTTAACTAGCAACGTCAGCAAGATCGTCCACTATGTGACCGTGTTGGATGGTTCTAGTAGAACCTCATAGTTCGTGTTTAGGGGTGTAAACAAGGCATGTAACAGGCTGACAAGTACCCTAATTTCCCAAGAAATAAGTAGCGCTTACCACCGTTTACAGCCATGTCCTGTCCTCCTATTATTATTACTTTATTATTACTATTATAGCACAAAAGATGAGCAGATCGAAGAAAAGCAATAGATTTTATTAAATGGAAGAGGAGCGAATGTTTGAATTAAATTGGTGACGAGATAAAATTGTAAGATGTTGACTAGTAAACTACAGAAAATTCCGACAATCAGAACCGTATTCTTTATTTTGAATAGAATGCAAATGACAAATTTGCAAGTCAGTTTTCTTCTAGTTAAGATCTGTGTTCATTGTTAGCCTAGGGCAATATGACAGATTACGGCCGAAGACAGAATAATTTTCAGAAACGGTCAATGTCCTCATTTAACAATGATTTTCTGTACTTGTCATATCAAATCACATAACTAAAACAATGGCGCCAGGCATAGAAAAAAAGGAAACGGATACTGATTGCTTTTGCTGTTGTCAACACTGTATATGAATTTTGCATTTAAAAATGATTTTATGTGTTATGTAACATTTATTCACCCATGCGGATGAAATTCTGGTAGCTTTCTCAGCGAAAGCATGACATCTTTAGCGCAGTGTCACCCAGGATAATGAGGAATAAGGAATGAATCAACTGCAATACCTATATACATCAACGCCACGCCACACTAACTCGGAGGGGGAGAGGCTGAATGTTCTGATCTGTTTTAGTCCAGCTGGGAGTTAAGATGAAAGGTTTAATAGAATTTGAAAGATGGTGTGTGTCCAGATGTTATTTGCTTGCACGAATTAGTGTTTTATAACAATACTGATTGTATTGTGTGATTGTGATTGTTTTACACCGCGAAATAGTTTTCCTTACTGTTTGTTGGGACAATAAAGATTATGATCCTGATTCTTATTAAACAAAGTGACGTCATAAGGATGTCGTGGAACTTGACTTTATTTGTTATCATGTCAACAATTTTAACAGAATATCAAATACTCAAAGTAACTATCTGAACCTTTCCCTCTCTTACCTCACAGATAGGGTTAAAAGGCTCAACTGTTCTGTATGAACAAAGCATTGACCATCTAGCATAGTGATCTACGCCCTGAGTGATTTCTGTAACTCCTTCAACAAATAAACGTCAGAATAAACACTTGGACAACTATAGATGCAGGCGATTCTGACTCCCATTGCTGCTTTTGGTACTTTAGAGAGAGAGAGAGAGAGAGAGAGAGAGAGAGAGAGAGAGAGAGAGAGAGAGAGAGAGAGAGAGAGAGAGAGAGAGAGAGAGAGAGAGAGAGAGAGAGAATGACTAATATATTGATTAATCGTTTTATTGATTGATTCTGTTTCACTGCTGTCCTATATACCGCGTGTACTACAGTAGCAGTATCTGTCTTTTTCGTAAGCCCGATCAACAGTCATCCATTTAAGTGGTAACTAGACTGGTCCTTGCTTCACGTTTGGTAACTTATTAGAAGTCCTACATGCGCTAACCACTATGTTATCGCGCTACCCCAATCTTAGAGGACGCATGCTAAGTGTGATTACGAGTGGTCAACGCTTTCAGTTCTAGAGGTCCTCTGGCCATTGTCACAAGTTTCCTCTCTGATCCTTCCCAGCCAAGGCTGACAAGCAATTCTTTCGCTTGAGTGAACACTTCGGTGACGAGCAAGCCCAGTACAAACAAGTACGCACTGCTTCAAGGTGGTATTTGTCATTACGTAACAATGAGTAACAATGAATTTGTCATTCCGTAACAAACAAGTTCTCATCTCATTTATGACTGCAGTGCAATCGCGCAATATATTTCACAACATATTCAAAATATTCAGGATAAAAATATTAATTATTGGATATCAAGTGCAAAATCTTTAATATACAGTCCTTTTGGATGTTTTTTGTAAACAAAAAAACCCAACAGTTTGTACAGTTTATTTAATAGGTCTAGTATATTTATTCTATGAAGCATAAATTAAGAACATTGAAAATTATATATGTATAAATTTAGAACATTGAATATTATATATATGAGATATAATGGTCCTGATTCGCCTTTTGCAGCCCGCTTGACCCTATAAACCATGATTAAATAACAAAATATGAGACATAATTAAGATTATTTTACAAGGATTGGTTAGCAGTCATATTGGACGTAATTTGTATAAGTTATAATTATTTTACAATTTTGATTGTTTAATTGTTCAGTTTCGTGTACTTTGTTTAATCCCTTTCTCCCTTCATTATGACCATTCCTTATTTGTTTAATATTTTCCCCTGCTCCCATCAAGTCTAAAATCACTTAGGTGAACAGACGTTAAATTAAAGAAACAAACAAATAAAACCGTAACAATGTCAGTGTGACACAGTCATAGTCATAGTGCAACCCTGTGGGTTCGAAATAGAATAGAATAGACCCAACGTTTCCCGGCGTGTCGTAAGATGCGACTAACAAGGATGATGTCAGCACGGCATCACTGGGCGAAAGTCTTCTACACAAAAGTCATTGGCCAGGACGGAGGAACATCACGTTACTATAATATGTTCAACCACCACGTGCTCGGGGCCAAGGCGGGCCACACTGTACTCATGGATTTCGGCTGTGGAAAACAGCCTGGAGAGGATTGGGCCCCGCCAGGTCTTTCTTGCCCAAGACGAATAAAAAGAACGATTCACTCCATACGGGATCGGTCCTCGACCGGATCACCAAAAACCGCGCCTTCCGTTGGCTACAAGGACGGAGGTGATAAGTGTGTTACTGATGGACAACTTAGCAAGATCCGCACGAGAGACAACATCGTCATAGAAACCTGAAATGTCAGGATCCTAACTGCGGAGGGAAAATTAGAAGAACTGGCCCACGACCTGAATCCACTATCGATGGAACATTTTAGGTATCGGCGAACTGCCCTGGAAATGCCTAGGTGACACAACAACCGACAAAGGCCAAAAGCTTTCTTTCAGCGGAAGAGATGACAGGCACTAACACAGCGTTGGATTTCACAAAGTAATTCTACCTACTGTCATGGGTTGCCGCGCAGTCTCCAGTAGACTTATTACCATCCATCTGAGAGCAGTCCCTTTCAACATCACCATTATCCAGGCCTATGCCCGAACATCAGATTATGGCGACAGCGAAGTCGAGGATATTTATGATTTATCTACAGGCTATCCTTGACATACTTTAATCTGGTGTTTTATCTCCGTTGGCTTTAGGCTCTGTTTCGTCTTCTTAGATAACTTGTATTCCGAACCACCCTCAAGCACATTTGCTGACAATCTAGGGAACTTCGTCTGGTCCATGGCCTTAGAAATGTGAATCCCTCTGGCAGTCGGTTAACTTGTAGCCTACGATGGGCTTTTGTGGCATGTGAGCAGTCGGGCGTAAACGGGCTCGTGTCATCGTTCTTGCAAAGTACGCGTAACTGTTGTGTAAACTGACCATTCGAGGTCTATTGAAACCTTATCTTCTCATCCAAATGTCCACGGTCTATGTTTTACTTATGAATCACGCTTGTTAACACTGATAAAGTGATATGATGATTTGAAGCTGAGTTATAGCTAGAAGTTATAATGAAAACTATACCATGTGGAAAAATAGAAAGTGGATATACACTGGTCGCTTAAGGACAATAGCTTGGTTTTTCGATGAACTAGGCTAACCAAATACTCTCTTTGTAGGTTATTTTCAGAAGAGCTAGAACAGTGGTAGAAGTGTTAAACTTGCGTCGGACTCGTGTCACTTCAGTGATGCCTGATTTTATCCGCCTGCAAACTGGGCACAATGGGCATCGCATTGTCACGTTAACATATTTAATTAAAACATTAATTCCACAAAGTTACTTTTCGTGACTTTTAAACGCATCAAAGAGCCCAATAACTATTTATAAACATCAAACTGTTTCATGTTGGCCAGTATCAGACTGAGAACATAAATTCAAAAGAAACACCACTATAATTACTGTGAGTTGCTAGGAAAATCTCGGTGAAAGGACCTTTGCATAGTGGCTTAAAGTGATTTTACATTGCTGAAGGAACCATCTAATCATTGCTCGTAAAGAAACAAACCATCCAACAAACCATACTTAGTTTATCTCAGTCCGAAAGAGCGCATAAATGTGTTGACAAGAGAACATAAAGAACTTCGCATCATAGCAACATACCTCCACAGTGAGACAGTATTTAAAGTAGTCTATTATATTGTGACATGTTACGACTATGTATAGACCGCGTACATTGTCTTGGATGATTACCTGTTAACTATCCATATATTCTAACAGTCCTCTGTGTTATTCCATTTTTTTTAACTGTCCAGTTCGACTGATGCTTGAGAACTGTTAATGCATTGCCAATAGTAAACAGTGAGTTTGCAACATTGTTCTTAAACTTAATCTTGATTGCGTCCCTAAGAAGCGCGTTTATTGTATGCCGACAAAAGATCAAATTATTGGATAATTATTACGGCAGCCGCTTTACACTCCTCCTCTCTCTCTCACTCTCTCTCTCTCTCTCTCTCCCTCTCTCTCTTTCTCTCTCTCTCTCTCTCTCTCTCTCTCTCTCTCTCTCTCCCCCCCTCTCTTTCTCTCTCCCTCTCTTTCTCTCTCTCTCCCTCTCTCTCCCTCCCTCCCTCCCTCCCTCCCTCCCTCCCTCCCTCTCTCACTCTCTCTCTCTCTCTCTCTCTCTCTCTCTCTCTCTCTCTCTCTCTCTCTCTCTATATATATATATATATATATAACCCAACCCCGACCTTCCATGTCCCCTAAAATGAACATGGCCCCAGGACTAAAATTAATCACAAAGCAAACCTATTAAATATGATTAATTTCTTCCCGGTTTTTAGTCCATAGATTTTAGTTAGTAGCAAACCTTTTTGCACTAAAAATGCAGCCAACTTGGGAAAGATGAACGGTCCCAAAATTTTACACAACGGAGTTTCTGTATGATGGAAATAGTCACATCCTGCCTGTGCGACCAGGACACATGTACAAATCAGCAGACGGAATTGCACGAATTTATATTATACCGAAGACCTATGAGTATCTACAACTTCCTCCATAGAAAGTCATGACCTTGGGCGAATAGTTCGATACACCAGAGAAAGTCATTTCTTCTCGCCTTGGGCCTTTGGTGAATAATAGTTCCGAAACACCAGAGAAAGTCAGTTCGTGGGTGGGAAATATCCTTCCGGCACAATATAACCTGTAACACCTAAATTAAATCAGACATCTGCATGAATACTTGTTAAGGTGAAATGCACTGTATAACGAATATTGCTGTTTTCCTTGTTGCCCTGGAGTCAGTAAATAAAGTGATAAAAGGGAGAATACTCCTGCTTTGCGTCTTCAGGATAATTTTGAGTCTTAACTCATGAGCAGCTATGACATAATATGCCCTGTGGCACATATTGCATATGGGTATTATCGTCCCTGGGGAATCTAAAACTGACTGAGACCCCAATGTTGATAAAATAAACAATGTTTAGTCTATTTTGAGAATACGATAGTGACCAAATTCTAAGCACGTGATTTTTGACAAATATACCCAAACTGTGCAATCGCCCCACAAACCCATATTGTTAAAATGTTCAAAGATTTGTTCTACAGCGTTCCGGTCACATTATGTACGATCAACAGAACAAGATGACTGTACTTTAAAGCATACATATAACAGTGACCAAGAACTCAAGATGATACCCCCCACTTAACCCTGCATATTTATTATTATTATTATTATTATTATTATTATTATTATTATTATTATTATTATTATTATTATTGTTGTTGTTGTTGTTGTTGTTGTTGTTGTCACTTATCAACACTCTTCCCATAAAAGGTAACCTTCATGAGGTCAAAACTACCGCACCATCAGCCTCATCAGCCATCCCAGCAAAGCTATCCTGAAAATAATACTCAACAGGTTGAAACCCCAAGATGAACATATCATAGCTGTTTCAGGGCATGGCGAAGTACCACTGAGCAGATTTTCAACCTCATAATAATTTGCTAGAAATACCTACATCACCAACAACATCTATATGATATGTTTGTAGACTTCAAGAAAGAGTTTGACCGAGTCTGGCACGCAGCACTGTGGGCAACCACGAGATTGTACAACTTCAACCCCAACATTACTGAAGTTATCTAAAGCGTTTATGACAAGTCTACCAGTGCAGTCCTCCACAACAGCGCCATCGGAAACTGGTTGAGAACAACCATCGGCGTACGTCAAGGATGCCTACTCTCTCCAACACTTTTCAGCATCTTTCTGGAGCGCATCATGTCAGATGCCCTTGCAGATTATGAGGGCACAGACAAATCTCCAACCTCCGTTTTGCGGATGACATTGATTGATTGGCTGGAGAGGAACAAGGACACGAACAGCTGGTACAGAGGCTTGACGCCACCTCCAGAACCTTTGGAATAGAAATAAGCACAGAGAAGGCCAAAATGATACCTACAACACCAATGGCATCAATACGGACATCAAAGTCCAAGGCCAATCCCTCAACACGGCGCACAGCATCAACTATTTAGGAGAAATTGTAGTATCAGACTATTGGTCCCGACTGTAACCAGGATAGCACAAACAACTGCTGCCCCGACAAGGTTGAAGCCCATTTGGAAGGACAGGGCCATCAGTATACACCTCGGGGAAAGGTTGCTGGGCTCATTTTTTTTAATGTTCATCTTTCTATACGCTTGCCAAACATGGACCCTCACAGCAGACCTGCTCCTTTTTTTAATCATCTTCCTATACGCTTGCCAAACATTGACCCTCACAGAAGACCTACAACGAAGTCTACGAAACATGGAGATTAGAAGACTTATGGGCACGTTTATTATGCCCAGCACATCACTAACGACAATGTTCGACAAACCATCACACAAGTCATTGGACAACACGATGTCATGCTCACAGTGGTGAAGAAACGGAAACGCCATGGTATAGCCACGTCACCGGAGCATCAGGCCTCGCAAAGATCATTCTGCAAGGCAAGGTGCTAGGTGGCAAAAGAGGAGGGAGACAGAAAAAGAGGTGGGAAGACAACATTCAAGAATGGACTGGCTTGACGCTGAGTGAAGCCATGAGGACTGCTGAGGATAGAGAAAGATGGCGTACGCTGGTTAAACGATCATCTATGGTGCCCCAACGACTTTCGATTTACGGGATAGGATAGGATATTATTGTTACTATTTTTACTGATGCTGCATCAATAAAAATAGTAACAATAATATCCTATCCTATCCCGTAAATCGAAAGTCGTTGGGGCACCATAGATGATCGTTTAACCAACGTACGCCAGCTTTGTAATGGTATATTTGTCTTCTTCTTCTTCTTCTTCTTTTATATGGCTTTTTGGGGTCATTTGAGCTATAAGTAAAATGAAATGAAATCAATAATGATGATGATGATGATGATGATGATGTTGACGATGATGATGATGATGATGATGATGATGATGATGATGATGATGATGATGATGATGATGATAATGATGATGATGATGATCCAGTACGTATTCCTTGGGTCGAGTTCCAAGGGCGAGAAGAGTAAAAGGGAAATAGCGTTAACAAACATTTGCCAATCCGTGTAAATGAGCAAATAAGTAAAACTCATCAAGGGTCCGATGAAAGTCAGTGAGCAATAATAGAATGGGAAGAGTTCTTAGCTAAAGACTGAGGATATCACTAGTCTTCCTTAAATTGTAATAATACTTTTTTTTTTGCTGGCAAAGATAGCATAGGCTTTTCAGCGAAAGTGTAGTTCGTTATTGACTGCCAGAGTTGTAGATCCAAAGATCTCTTCCTTAGTTTATATTGAAGAAAAAAACTATACCAAAAGTCGAAGAAAAGCTATGAAAACAACCGTCATTCTCGAATTAAATAATTGTTTGTGTTTGACGCCTCATGTTGTACAGGAATTCACAGACATACTGTTCGTAGGCTATGAATAGATTTAGATATAGATCTAAACATTAGCCTTTGAAGTTTTACCAGATTAAAACATCAAACTCCTGTGTTATAAGCTAAGAATTGTTAATGATTACGATCTTTTTAAACTTTTAACATCTGCTATGGTTGAACAGCAATGTTAGTTAGTTAGTTAGTTAAATAGATTAACGGCCCCGGACACATAAGTGTATAGGGGACGAATTGTCATAAGCGTATAGGGGAACAGCAATGTCACATGCATATCTGCTTAAATGTGTTTGGACGTTTAGCGTTGGTTGGCTTAGTTGTCAGTGTTGCTTTTGCTACTGACCACCTCGACATGTATAACAACTTCTCCTTTTAGGTCCCTTAGAGTTACGAGGTTTAAGAACTGACTTTTGATATCGCCTTCAAATAGCCGGGGGCGTTTCTGTTCAAAATTTCTTTATCTCCTTCAATCTATTGTTAAATTTGTTCCTTTTACCGTGTTCGAGTTATTATCTCCGATAACCTCTGTATAATCAGGTTACGCAAGTTGCGAGAACTGGCTGTCGAGTTTCAACGACTATGTTTATAGGTGTCGTAGGTGTTCCTGTTCAAACCGTCCTGATGCATTTTGTTGATTCAATCATTATTCAAGTGTTATAATTCGTCAAAAGGGTGGCACTCATTTAATCTTTGCTTTTGCGTACCCTTTGTGTCTTCTACGTTTTGCTTGCTTGACTCCTGAATAACATTTTATTTGAACCTTATGTCTTCTAAAATTCATCTCTGAAAGCACATGGATCCTTAACATTGCGTCATAATAGGTGCTAACGACTTTATTGTCCACGGATTTTGAAGCTACTATGAACCATCAGTACTCCACAGGCGTCGCGTCACAGATCACACACAGCTACTAGGTATGAAGTCATCCTTGATTCTGCGAAGTAAAGGTGAGAAACCAATAGTCATTATCACTGTCTTGAGTTGTGTACAGATCGTTCATTAAAAGTGCTCTAACCGTTGTGGCATTATCACTGCGTCACCTTAGTTTATTAACGAATATGGAGCCTCCAGGCAAACTTTAATTAGTTTTGTTAACGCCTTTTTAATGAAATAACTGTCAGCCTTTCATAGCAATTTTACTGAACGGGCAAATGATGGTAGGCTTTTGCTTTACATTTACAAAGTAAGGCTACAATGAATAAGTTGAATACAACACCTTATTGGTCAAAAACATTAATGACTTCTCTGATTCCAGGCAAGCTTTTGAAACTTTTCACGAAACCACGTCGAAACAGTCGAAAGATTGAAAACAATCAGAACAAGTTTAAAGCAACAATTGAAGAGGGTTGTTCACAAAAATGAAAACACATTGTATACAGCGCAACTATTTTAAAGTCTAAGAGTCGGCGTACTGACGATTCCAAGCGAACTTCGGAAACCAAGGTACTGGATCTACTGAACAAAGATATCGAAATGGACAAAGAAGTTGGCCATGCAAGCAGGTGAAAAAGTTTGTGAATAAAAACAGTTAAGTTACGTGTCTCGTCACTATATTGGCGAACGTAACTTTGCTAGCCACGATTGGTGTTTGTTTTTTAAACGGAGGTGCTAGATCTTCCGGACAAAGAAATGGTAAATGTACAATGAGATTTTTTTTCCTCACAAAGCTGTTTAGAACAACAGGTGAAGGTATTGTATACAGCAATGGAATGTTCCCAATATAACAATGGACAGAGTCACTCAAACAGCGTTCTAAATAACTTGAGGTGAGCTTTTGAAACCAATGAACTATAGGTGTATTGGACTCATGCAATCATTAACAAGATGGACCTCTCAGTCAAAGCTAGTTTCGAAGAATGGGTGAAGAAAAGGTGTCAAACCATAATCCAAGAACATGAAATACATTAATTTTAAGAGATGGGTCTAGTCCAAGGAATTACGACTAGGACTGGATTTAGCATTGCAGGAAACACTTCAGTCGAAAACAGCTGTGTAGTCCGTTAAGTTTAAATCCTATAGGTGTCTTGAAGCCAAAAGTTTGGCTTCATCATAAGGAATGTTCACACAATAGAGAAAGACAAGTCAGACTACTATCGGATTTAGGCCATTGTTTCAGTAGACACTTTTGTTGACAGCTAAATATTTAGGACAGGTATAATTTTGTTTTCAACAAAGAGGTTTGTCACTAGCCGTGAAAGAAAAGTTAGACTGTTGGTACGGACTTGACCATTCAGTGTTGAGACAGACCCTTCAGTTGAAAATTACTCCTTTTTCAGTAGTTGTCAACTAGCCAAGTGCTGACGTATATTGAGTGTAGGCATGCTAGGTAGAAAGGACGTTTCAAGCTGTTTGACAGGCGTCGTCGAAGACGATTTTCCCATGTGTAATTCCTTGGACTTCCGGAGATAAATAAGCTAGAGGTTTTAGAAGAAAAGAAATATATATATATATATATATATATATATATATATATATATATATATATATATATATATATATATATATATATATATATATATATATATATATATATATATATATATATATATATATATATATATATATATATATATATATGTATATATGTATATATGTATATATATATATATATATATATATATATATATATATATATATATATATATATATATATATATATATATATATATATCTAGAGTGAGAGCAAACTGCGGAAGATATGTCCTGTAAAAGGACTACCGTAAGAACTCGAATAAAAAGAACATTGGTTTAACGTCCACGCCCTCCATTAGCGATACGGTAGACCTGAGGGAATCATCTTAAGAAGGAAGGGTTAGGGACCTAAATCAACGCTGAACCGACAAGCAATAATATAATGCTGATAAGATGGACAGCGAAGGCTGGCCACCTTTATGATGCCCTCCACGGGAACGGCACATGGGTCATCAGTGTGCCAGTCGAACGCTCTACCACTGAGGTGCGGTGGTGGGTCGAAGAGAAGAAAAAGACGTCGTTTGCATGGGGTGGATCTGCAGTCCTTGTCGTTATCTCGTGCGCCAGTGCACGTCCTTAGTGACTTTATGTTCAATGCTGTTTCCCGTACAAGCTTAAGTGGACGGTGCAGTCATCTTATCTTTGAGCCGGTAGGCGGGCTATCCATCCAAAGACTAGTAGCTAGAACTCTCTAGAGGTGTGACTGTATCTGGCAGTCGCGTTAGACCGGCGGTATGACTGTGGCCTATCCTACATTACTCATTTTATTTTTCCCGTGGTTGTCGGAATTCGCTTTTATGTGAATGTTAAACAGTTATTGTACAAAATTAAATTATTTGAAAGCCCCTTGGTGGCATGTAAAGTTTCATATCCTATCCTATCCTATCCCAAAGGTTGTTAAGGCACCATAGATAATCGTTTAACCAGCGTACTCTACTTTCTCTGTTCTCAGCAACCCTCATGACTTCGTTCAGTGTCAAACCAGTCCATTCTCGAATGTTGTCCTCTCACTTCTTTTTTTTCTCCTTCTTCTTCTGCCTCCTTGCACAGTGCCTTGCAGGATGGTTTTGCAAGGTCTGATACTCTGATGACGTGGCCATACCATCGGAGTTTCGTTTCTTCACCACTGTGAGCATGTTATCATGTTGTCCAATGGTTTATGTGATGGTCTGTCGGACTTCGTTGTTGGTGATGTGTTGGGTATAGGAAATGCCCAGAAGTCTTCTGTAGCACATTATCTGCATGCTTTGTATTCTTCGTTATAGATCTGCTGTGAGGGTCCATGTTTTGCAAGCGTATAGGAAGATGGAGATGACAAGGGAGCGCAGCAGCCTTGCCTTGGAATGTAAACTGGTGGTCCCGTCTTTCCAAATGGGCTTCAACCTTGTCCGGGCAGCAGTTGTTTGTGCGATCCTAGAGAGGACTTTCTGTCGGGACCCATTGTCTGATACAATGGTTCCTAACTATTTGAAGCTATGCACTGTGTTGAAAGATTGGCCTTGCACTTTGATGTCCATGTTGATGCCTTTGGTGTTGTTGGTCATCATTTTAGTCTTCTCTGCACTTATTTCCATTCCATAGGTTCTGGAGATGGTGTCAAGCCTCAAGCTGTTCAAGTTCTTACCCCCGTTGGGGTGCCGGGGGTTTCAGTATAAATAGTATCCCCACTTTCTGGAAATTTAGTGCTTTAAATTCCCACTGTCGCTGTCTTTCTCATTTGCTCTTTCTCATTTCTGTTCTGTTCTATCAATCTGCTATACTATCTTCTTCTTCACTAGACCAGTCACCTACCTTTTTTCTTGAAAACTCTTCCGGGACAAGACTCCTTATTTGTGTGTGAGGTCTGTTGGATCAGCTTGGGAATATTGGACGCTTTCTGCCAGGTGGTCACTAGGGCTTCCTATGATGTTATTATTTAGCAATGTAGGCATTTTATATGTATGTTTTTTGTTGATAATTTATAATGATGTTTGTATTCTATTTTGTTTTTGTAAACGGGGGGTTCGATAAATTAAAGTACAGCCTCAGCGTCCCCTGCGTGGGATGTCTTTATTGTAAAGTGACTGGCTGGTGGAGAGCTTTCAGTTTTACCACTAGGGTTGTTTCAGCAGATCTTTTATGCGGATTGGGGGTTGTCCGGTCCTGATTTGGCTCGGAAGAGTCCGCTGGGCCTAAAGCAATAATCATGTAATGTAATGTAATGTTCAAGTTCTTGTTCCTCTCCAGCCAATCCATTAATGTCATCCGCAAAACGAAGGTTGTAGATCGCTATACCCCTTTTGCTTACTATGCCTTTGTGATCTGCAAGGGCATCTGACATGATGCGCTCTATGAAGATGCTAAAATGTGTTGGAGATAGTAGGCATCCTGATGCTCTGATGACGAGGCCATACCATCGAAACGGAAACTCCGATGGTATGGCCACGTCACCAAAGCATCAGGCCTTTCAAGGACCCTCCGGCAAGGCACGGTGCAAGGAGGCAGAAGAAGAGAGAGACAGAAAAAAGGTGGAAGGACAACATTCGAGAATGGACTGGCTTGACTCTGAGCGAATCCAAGAGGTTGCTGAGGACAGAGAAAGATGGAGTACGCTAGTTAAACGATCATCTGGGGTGCCCCAACGATCTTCGAACTATAGGATAGGATAGGATAGGCCATAGTTATTTTACCCCCAGAGTTTAATATTATTTCATCTTCCTCACTCTTCTGTCCGCGTATGAATGAAATCACAGATTGTACCCAGACGGAAAACTCCGTCATTTTGCTTTGCCCTTTACAAGAGTTGCGTCCCTTGAACATTGTGTTGATTAGGGGGCAGCAGTGAAAGTGAAGCGCAGAATCACTTTGTGGCACCTCAACAATGTGTAAAATTTAAGTTGCAAAGAGAACTCTTTATTTCGTTACCCGCTCGACGAATCAAGTTATGTGTGATAATTACGTATAATTGCATGCTATCTGGAAAGTATTTTATCTGTTAAAAAAGCCTACGCGCACCTAAAAAAATTGTGGATTAGGCCTAATTCTTTTGACATTAAAAAAATCTGTTTGCACTAATTTGTTATAAAGAAAAATGTCAAGATTTGTTTAAAAAATAAACAAATAAAAATTGAGGCGTTGCTACTTCATGCAGCTTTCCCCCAAACACACAAGGATGGTGTGTATGATCCAAAATCTACCAAAGCACAAACTCATACGCGTGTGTGTGTGTTTGTGTGTGCGCATGTGTGGGTGTGTGTGTATATGTGGATTTTATACATACTTTAAAAAATATTTCTTATGATGTTAAACGTGTTTTTATCTCATAATGTTTAAATATTGTTTAAATATTTATTCTTGTATGCGTGTGCGTGTGAACACTCAAAGCAGACTTTAGTTTGGTTTTGCGCTTTAAAAGATAGATAGATAAATAAATAAATTAATTAATATATAATAATAACAACAACAACAACAACAATAATAATAATAATAATAATAATAATAATAATAATAATAATAATAATAATAGAAATAATAATAATAATAATAATAATAATAATAATAATAATAATAATAATAATAATAATAATAAAATTATAAGCTACACATGTACACAATCCACCAGTAATCATTGAACATAATTAGGCTTATTATTCATCGTCGTTCCATAGGCCTACAGCGCAGCAGCGTTATAAAAGAGCAGACACATGAATTCAGTCACATGCATAAACTGGGTCTTTCACAGCCATTAAACAAATTACAATAATTAATAGTAGTGATACAATTCTTAATAACTAACAACAGCATAAACAAGTACTGATTTAACATATAAATAATAACACTCGGAGATATATCCAAAACGTGAGCAGTTTTGGGCGTCACAAATACAATTGTTGATTAACAGATCTATTGTTCTCTAGTAGCGTCTGCTACTGCGATCAACCCATTCGCAAGGGAGGTAAGCCATAAAAATGGCTTGTAAGCGTTCTATAGGAGTATTCGTCTGGGTTAACAGTCTGTGATGGAACGAAAGACAGTCCATTTCTTACTAATTTTAATTGATTTTGAATGATGGTCCTCAAGGGCCGCGGCCTTATGTGATTGTAGCAACATTTTAATTAACTATTAATATCATATTTACGTCCCCTAAATGCGCACATTCCCGGTGACTTCATCCTATGAAATGAACGAACGAACGGACCGTTAGCCAGAGCAGTCTATCGATTTTATAAAGCAAAGATTGGGGGTCTTGTTTGGCACTTCAATGAGCTTTTGTTATTTTTAAGAAAGAAAAAAAAAGACAAAAAAAGACTGGCCTCGATCGGACCCTGGGACTGGGTGGTGTGTGTGTGTGTATGTGTATTTACGCGTGCGTGGGTGTACTTGTATATGTATGTACACGTGCGTGTGCGGTGTGTGCGTGCGTGTGTGTGTGTGCGCGTGTACATGATCGTAAATGTGTGCAGCAAAGTTGTTTCGCAAAGAAATTTGTTCTGCAAATTGCATTATGTGTGCACATACAAAGAGAGGCACATGGACGGAGAAAGGGAGGGAATATGTCTATATTGAAAACTGACCTGATTTGAATTGGGTATAGGCTAAAAGTAATACTACTTAGTACTAATAAACCAAACGTATGTAATAAATAGAATGATGAAATATCATTTCACCAACGGATGCATGCGTTTGGCCTCTACAAGCCACGAGTGTGTGTGGCTAGGTAGAAACGCCTTTATTCTGACATACACTTGAACCTCTACGTACTTTCTTTTGACGGACCCCGTTATTTTGACGTCAAAACAGTGTTACGTTAGGGTTAGGGCTCTGTTAGGTTTAGGGCTAGGTTAAAGGTTAGGGTTTGAATTAGGGTTGGGGTTAGGGTTAGAGTTAGTGTTAGGGTTAACTTCAAAAAATGGACAAATTTGTAAACATGTCAAAGTACATTACATTACATTACATTACATGATTATTGCTTTGGGTCCAGCGGACTCTTCCGAGCCAAATCAGGACCGGACATCCCCTGATCCGCATAAAAGATCTGCTGAAATAACCCTAGTGGTAAAACTGAAAGCTCTCCATCAGCCAGTCACTTTACAATAAAGACATCCCACGCAGGGGACGCTGAGGCTATACTCTAATTTATCGAACCCCCGTTTACAAAAAAAAATAGAATACAAACACCATTATAAATTATCAACAAAACACATACATATAAAATGCCTACATTGCTAAATAATAACATCATAGGAAGCCCTAGGGACCACCTGGCAGAAAGTGTCCAATATTCCCAAGCTGATCCAACAGACCTCATACACAAATAAGGAGTCTTGTCCCGGAAGAGTTTTCAAGAGAAAAGGTAGGTGACTGGTCTAGCGAAGAAGAAGATAGTATAGCAGATTGATAGAACAGATCAGGAATGAGAAAGAGCAAATGAGAAAGACAGCGACAGTGGGAATTTATAGCATTAAATTTCCAGAAAGTGGGGATACTATTTATACTGAAACCCCCGGCACCGCAACGGGGGAAATGTCAAAGTAACGTAGAGTTTCATGAATGTCATCACAACGGCGTTTCTACACGGACGGTTGGGTGTGTGTGTGTGTGTATGTGTGTGTGAGAGAGAGAGAGAGAGAGAGAGAGAGAGAGAGAGAGAGAGAGAGAGAGAGAAAGAGAGAGTTTGAGATTGGGACGGGTGATGGAAGATGAGTGGATTTGTGAAAACCACAACACAAAACAAAAGTAATGAGCGTAAACAGGATGATGAAACACCACGCCAACGGCGCATGCATGTTCCATCAACTATGCAAATGCATCACCACCCTGACAGACACGGACGGCATCTCTCTTTACTTCTTTCTTCACAAAGCGCGACACTATTGCACATGGGCCAAATATAACAAGACCGGAATTTTGTGTTGGTCTTTAGCGCTGTTGTTTAATTATTATTAGTTTGAATCTATAAGTACGGTACTAGTAAGCTTAATAATATAGCAATACATGTTATTAAATAACCATACACTGGGGTTCGATAAATTAAAGTACAGCCTCAGCGTCCCCTGCGTGGGATGTCTTTATTGTAAAGTGACTGGCTGGTGGAGAGCTTTCAGTTTTACCCTTAGGGTTGTTTCAGCAGATCTTTTATGCGGATCAGGGGTTGTCCGGTCCTGATTTGGCTCGGAAGAGTCCGCTGGACCTAAAGCAATAATCATGTAATGTAATGTAACCATACACTGCTACAAAAATGTTGATGTCGCATACCCCGTACCAGAGACTAGCTAAACCTACTTCCTTATTCAGTAGAAGCTATAGGCTGCTGAAATCTATTGAATAAAAGAATAGTCTTCTTCAGTCTCAGCTAGCTACGTTGAATAATGATGGCGGCGACATCGCGTCACAAGAGAGAGAGAAAGGATGTGTGACCTCATTATATGTACACCTCAGGAATGCAGCATCATTAACCTGTTTGACATCCAGCACTGTGACACAGTTTCCAGTTCATTTCCCTCGTTTTGCGATCCATTCTGCCGTCTGTCCCGTCTCCAGTACTGCACAGCATTATTCTATAGAAAGGTCTTAGTGGTTTTTATTTGTGGGTTTATATAGCCTATAATGTATATACATTATATAAGGACCAACAATTATAACAACAAAGACCTTTCCACAGAATTATATACAACTGAAAGTAACTGTAGATCTCGGTCAAAGAATGTCAATAGTAATGGTCGATCATGCAGTCTGCGCATGGGGCTCCACGTGTGCAGGTCTTTATTATTGAATTACGATGAGATGCGCAAGCTGACTAGTTTAGACATCAAAAGTAATCCTACATAAGCCTAGTTCAGAAGTCTTCTGTAGCTGATGATGATGCTGGTTGTTGTCTTTATTGAGATTCAGTGCGAACGCACTGAAGAAACATTCATACGATATTCTGTAGAAGCGGCAGCTGCAGTGGCAATTAGAGGTCCGCCAGTTTAATAAACTCTGATTTGATTCTACCGTGACAACTCGCCAAATTTCGCAAATCACCAGACGGCTAAGAGTGAATTTATGCTATTATATTGCTGGTACATTGTGACTAGGCAGCGGGATGATGTCAGCAGAATCGTCTAATTTCCTGTCAGTATTGATTCATATATATATGTCGGCGGTGGTGTATTATTGTTCGGTTTTTACGCCTTTTAATTAATTTACAAACTGAAGTGGACTGAGAGGCGGGGGCGATCGCAGCGTGTTGGTTTTCCGTCAGCTATAACAGCTGATGGGTCTTCGTGAAATGTTGTGTCTCCCTCTTATTACAATGGGCCATACTTGCAGACGAATGGTTTTTTTTTCAAACTGCTGCTACTATTGCACGTTCAATTTTTGTTGTTGCTTTATTGCTACTGCTGCTGCTCTTGTGCTTACTGCTGTTAATGAGGTCGTTGCTATTCTGCTGGTGGCTACATTTCCTGGCGTATCTGAAGTTTATGATAATAGTGCCGACGACAGTGATAATGAAAATCGTAGAAGGACATCTGTTGTCACTTCAGAGTAGAGATAATAAATCTGGTTCCCCGAACTCGGTGATGCGTGCACGTTTATGTATGTTTGTGTGTGCATACCCCGTGTATGTATGTGTATGTGTGTGTATGTTTGTGTTTACCTCTTTGTGTGTGGTTGTGGGTGAAGGTGTGTGTTGAATCGCTTACATCCGTTTTCATATGACAACAGAATATGCACAGTCATGATTGGAATTATTAACCACATGTTATACTCTTAAACAACAGGGATGAGCATATATATTTATATTGGTATAGATATATAAGAGAGAGAAAAAAAGTTTGTGCAGGTGCTGAAAGGAAGAAGTGAAATTAAGAAGAACTCACAAGCTAACAAGATCAAATTGTGAGTTCTTCTTAATTTCACTTCTTTGCCCATCTTGGACCTCGATCAGGCTGCAAACAACAACAAGAATATACAAATATATGGGTAAATCTATTAGGCATTGACATTAGCACAATCCTGTGAGTGTTTGGTCTTTGCGATTGACCACAGGAGCAGGTTGGTGACTTTTGCGGCACCAGCTTCGAAATCTCAAAACCATTTCCTACGAACCCTTCGCTTTCAGTATCTGCCTTTATCTGGAAACTGCGCTATGATTGCTGCTGTTTACGTTGAGAAGTTTCTAAATAACTTTAGGTAAATATAGACAATAAATGTGCTTACAACACACAAATTGAGAAGTTTTCGCTTTTTCTCAGCGCTGTAGAAGTAGAGCTACGATATGGGGTCAATGTTGATGACATTATGAAGAGAGAGAAACAGGTGTTGGTGGTTGCTCTCCCTTTTGACTTGAGTATTCACCGGTGGCATACTGATCCAGTTTTGTTGTATAAGTGCCAAACTATCTAGTAAATGATTGGTCAATATCAATATAACGGAAGTCATTTATACATTTCTCACGTGCTCGAGGTTTTGCACTGTATTTGTGAGAAAGACGAGGAGGAGGATGACGAAAATGATGATCTTGAGACAGGAGGAGGTGGATGACGAGGATGAGGTGAGTGATGATTAGGAAGGTGATGAAGAGGAAGAGGGTGTGACGGCCAATACAGACAAATAGACCGACGGAGGTTTGGCTCGTGCGGATTTTCAACTACCTCAAATTGTTTCCAGATAAAAAAAGCAGTCATCATGGACATTTGAGAGGCAATCCTGTAGTTTATACTACATGTAGAAAGTCGTGTCTGTAGACTTTATACTTAATTTGAAACTTTTGAGATTCAATTCTTTTACTGGTTTATGGAACCTCTGATCATTGGTTAACTTCACTAATATATTTTCATTAACACTGTTGCAGTAAGCGGGTTTTCCCTTGCAGATACTGGCACGAACAGTGAAGATTCTGTACATGCTTAGTACTACGTTCTCGGAGCATTGATACTGAACACCTAGACAAACATGTTTTGAATGTAATATAAAGAGTGTGCGTACATGTATGTGTGTGTGTGTGTGAGAGAGAGAGAGAGACAGATAGACAGACAGACAAACAGACAGACAAAAAACATTAAAAAAATTTAAAAGTGTTGAAATATTTGATCTTATACTTGTTTTAGCAAAACGGTTGGTACTTATACAGATGTAAAATGTCTAGACAATTACCCACATATGCAGTGTTTGTGAACGTTCTGTACACACACAAAAAAGATAGGAAATTGAAAAATACATCGTTAATGATAATATGTCGTATGTCGTACCACATGTTTGAACGAAATTGAATGACTGACTGAACAGTGAAGCTTAACCTCTAATCCCACCATTGGTCACACGGCAGACGGGGAACACCATCCAAGGGAAGAGCATTACCTTACATTACATTACATTACATTACATAATTGTTGCTTTAGGTCCACCGGACTCTTCCGAGCCAAATCAGGACCGGACAACCCCCAATCCGCATAAACGATCTGCTGAAACAACCCTAGTGGGAAAACTGAATGCCCTCCACCAGCCAGTCACTTTACAATAAAGACATCCCACGCAGGGGACGGCTGAGGCTTCACCCCAACTTATCGAACCCCCGTTTACAAAAACAAAATAGAATACAAACATCATTATAAATTATCAACAAAACACATACATATAAAATGCCTACATTGCTCAATAATAACATCATAGGAAGCCCTAGTGACCACCTGGCAGAAAGCGTCCAATATTCCCAAGCTGATCCAACAGACCTCATACACAAACAAGGAGTCTTGTCCCGGAAGAGTTTTCAAGAAAAAAGGTAGGAGACTGGTCTAGCGAAGAAGACGATAGTATAGCAGATTGATAGAACAGAGCAGGAATGAGAAAGAGCAAATGAGAAAGACAGCGACAGTGGGAATTTAAAGCACTAAATTTCCAGAAAGTGGGGATGTTGCTGCCGCAAATTTTCAGCGTTCGCCTGTATCTAGTCGGGCGCCTGTACTCACTTCGAAATAATGGTGTCACTGTTCAGAAAGTAGTTCGTCTATTTTCTATTTTTGTTTTCATTGTTAGTAATTTATTATCATTACATTTTTATGTGGATTGTGTATTTGTTTAGATTAAATACATTGCTTATATCATTTTGCACATATGTATTAATTTTTCTTTTAGATTGCCACGTAGGAATTTTTAGTAGCTATGTTAAAATCGACGAGTTTTGAGAGTATTTTTGGTCGATGTGAACACTTGCCTGTGATGTCCTTGCTGCTTGGTCGATTTGAATTTTCTCTTCCTCGTGCTCGCAGAAGTAAGGTGTGACTATTCTTTTTGTATGAGAAGTTATGAATCCTTTTTATTAATTTATCGAAACAGTTTTAACGTATTAATCTTTTATGCTGAACGAAAACCTTTTTATAACGTTGATAAAATAAATATAGGAGAAAGGATGAGAAAGAGAGATAAATGTAATATAAATGAAAAGTGAAGGTATGAGTTGTCTGCCTTTATTGAAGAAAGTTTTGCAATTGACAGTTTGTGATATCTACAATATTGTGTTCACTTGGCTAGGAAACGATGCGTCGGTGTGAAGTTGGTCGTCATCCCCTTTGCTGCTTATTCAACACGTACGTAGGCCAATGAGGTAATAATAATGACGAGTAAATATTTTTGTCTTAAAATAAATTATTTTACTGAGTGAGCTAAGCTCAATTTTTATGTTTGTGGATAGATACTTGATGCCAGTAATGTACATGTACACCTAGTCATATTTATTGTTGTAAATTATCATTGTCATATAGATTATAATTTGTTATTCATTTTGCTGTGGCAACTGTGTGTGTAAAATTGTACTTCATGTTAATGTTTAAATTAATTACTGTGAACATTAACGTCATGTTCTACTCTTACCTAATCTTTTATAAGTTTTAATAATAAATGTTCTGTGTGTGTTATATTTTTAATGTTTCAGTTTTACGGCACTGTTTGGGTAATAAAAATCATCCATTAAAAGCCGTGTTCAGCGTTGGGTACGTGAGAGGCAGCAAAAGTAAAACTCATTGACAAGCGAGTGCCTGGTCGACTCTTCGACTGCAGAACCGGCCCTGGTCGACTCTTCGACTGCAGAACCGGCCCTGGTCAACTCGTCCTCAGCAGAAACGACCCTGGTCAACTCGTCTGCTTCGTGGAAGACCCTGGTCAACTCGTCTGCTTCTTGGAAGACCCTGGTCAACTCGTCTGCATCGTGGAAGACCCTGGTCAACTTGTCCTCGTCAGAAACGACCCTGGTCAACTCGTCTGCTTTGTGGAAGACCCTGGTCAACTCGTCTGCTTTGTGGAAGACCCTGGTCAACTCGTCTGCATCGTGGAAGACCCTGGTCAACTCGTCCTCGTCAGAAACGACCCTGGTCAACTCGTCTGCTTCGTGGAAGACCCTGGTCAACTCGTCCTCGTCAGAAACGACCCTGGTCAACTCGTCTGCTTCGTGGAAGACCCTTGTCAACTCGTCCTCGTTGGAAACGGCCCTGGTCACCTCAACGGCGTCGTAGACGGCCCTGGTCAACTCGGCCTGGTTTTGATTTTCTTTGCTTTGAATAGTCATTCGTGATTTGTATGACTGCATACTGTTCCAAGGCAGCACCATCACTTAATGACTTAAACTGCATATAAGATATTAAGTAATTCTAGTTTACAGAGTAAAGAACATGGCCTCACATGACAGGTTGGAAGATACGCTCATATTTCCCAATACGGCAGAAGCCACATCTTTTGATGAACTCAGACATTCTAGTCGCCAACCAAAATTCACTGAAAAGGGTAAAGCGCACAACATAGAGATTCTTTCGAAGGCTTTTTGGGCTCGTCAATCTGAATTGTTAGCCTTATTGTCTGATACTAACAATTTGCTTCAAAGGGAGGTAATAGTAGAGGAAGAAATAATTGCCAGAAGAATGGATATTACCTCTAGAATCAGTTCTTTGGAAGAAACTGCAAATAGGCTCAAAGAGCTAGGGTCGGAAGAGAACGTTGACAGAGCTTTGAGTGAACTCATGACTACTACAGTCTCCACAATGAACAGAATTGTGGCTGCTACAGCACAGACCAATACAGCAAATTCTCTAAAATCTAGGATATCAGCCAGGTCTGAAACATCAGTGAGGTCAAGATTATCTTCTGCCTCATCCAGAAGAGTTGCTGTTGCTGCTGAGGCGGCTGCATTACGCCAAGAATTGGAAGCACAGAAAACTGAAAACGTACAGCAAGAAGAGCTTGACAGGTTAGAGTTAGAAGAGAAACTTCGGAGAATGGAAGCTGAAAGGAAAATGATAACTCTGAAAAGGAGAATGGATGAGGAAAGATTGGCTGCCAAGCTCAGAGCAGAAGAAGCCAAGTTGAGGGTTCTGGAAGAGGAGGAAGATAGTCGTTCTGACAGGGAGAGTCAGAGATCATCTGTGAGATTTGACCAGAACTTGGTGAAGGAGGATAAATTGTCACCAGACCGACATCCTCTGAATAAGTTCACACTGCGACCTGAGGCTCCAGTGTTTTACCCACCCTCACAGCCAGAACATAGCACATCTTTAGCACAGGTATTGGCACAAGCCATGAGCTTGAATCGTCTGCCTGTTCCTGAGCCATCCATTTTTTATGGCGATCCTCTTCAGTATCCAGATTGGATTACTTCCTTCTCAACCCTTATTGAAAACAAAAACATTCCTCCTGCGGAGAAAATTCACTACCTCAGGCGATACTTGGGAGGTGCAGCGAAAGAAGCTGTCAGTGGCTTCTTCCTTCTGCGTAGTGAAAATGCTTACCAGTCAGCCAAAAATGTGCTGGAAGGTAGATACGGTAATCCACTAGTTGTTTCTGAGGCATTTCGCACCAAGTTAGACACTTGGCCGACAGTGCATAGCAAGGACAAAAAGGGTTTGCGTAATTTATCAGACTTTCTCCTGCAATGTCTTGCAGCGTCTAAAGAAATTTCTGAGTTGCAGATTCTCAGTGACATACGAGAAATAAAGAAGGTCACAGCAAAGTTGCCAGATTGGCTTCAGAACAGATGGAAACGAAAAGTAGTCAAAGTCAAAGAAACACTTTCTCGTTACCCGTCATTTCGGGAGTTTGTGTCATTCGTGACAGAGGAGTCGGAGATAGCAAATGATCCTGTCTTCAATACAGAGTCTGCTGTGGGCCAGGTTTATGCAAAGCCACAAAACATGCAACGTAACCAACCATCGCGACCTCAGAAGACAGTCTTCGCTACACACAGTCAGCTACCAGAAAGATCAACGTGCCAGTTTTGCAAGAAACCAGGCCATTCATTGGCTGACTGTAGGACATTCATGAAAAAAGAAATGACGGACAAACAGGAATTTGTGAAAAAGGAAAAACTTTGTTTTGGTTGCCTCAGGCAGGGACATATGTCAAAACAATGCATTAACAGAAGTACATGTAGTAAGTGTGGCAAAAGACACCCCACAAGTTTGCATGAGGATGGGCAGATCTTTGACAATGGGCGATCGTCTAAAGGTATGCAGCAGAACAATGAACCAAAATGGACAAACGGTCAGAGAAATAAGAAAGAGCAATCAGCAGTGCCAAAGAATGAACGTGAGTCAAGTAATGCACAAATTCCCCAAGAAAAACTAGTTCAGGAAATCAAAGGAACATGTAACAAGACCTTTTCAAATGCAGAAACTAGTTTGACAGCAATGATCGTGCCAGTGTTTCTGTCGACTGAAGTAAATCCAGACAAAGAAATGCTGGTCTACGCCCTATTGGACACTATGTCGGATTCCACTTTTATCCTGGATTCTGTGGCGGACGATCTGCAGGCTTCATCAGAACCAGCTACTCTAAGACTAACAACCATGACACATAGTGGTGTTACAGTCTCCTGTCAAAAGTACCAAAACTTGAGAGTTAGAGGTTTTAATGCCAAAACCACAGTGACTTTACCTGTAACTTACTCAAGAGACTGCATCCCTGTGGACGAAGAACACATTCCTTCCTTAGAGACTGCGACTGGTTGGCCTCACTTGAGTGGCCTGGAGGGTCTTCTGCCACCGAAACAGAGTTGCCCAGTTGGACTGTTAATTGGGTACAATTGTCCTAGAGCTTTGGCACCCCTGAACTGCATCATCGGTGCAGACAATCAGCCTTATGCTGTTGAGACTGAACTTGGCTGGAGTGTTGTTGGGGGTGTTAACATTGACTCACAAAGATTTGATAACATGGGGATCTCGCACAGGGTGGTCATGCAAGGGAACTCTCCCTCTTCATGTCAGACCGACGGCATGGTGACATACGTCTTTAAGACGCACACCGAGGAAGTCTCTGCATCAGATCTGATCATGCTCATGGAGCAAGACTTTAAGGATCCAGATTCTGCACACAAGATGTCGCAGGAGGACAGAAAGTTTCTTAAACTTCTTGAAGAAGGTATTCATCAGAGGTCAGATGGGTATTATGAAATGCCACTTCCCTTCAGAAATGGAGAGCCACGGTTGCCAAACAACAGACAGGCAGCACTGCATCGAGCATTAGCTTTAAAGAAACAGTTCTTGAAGAGACCAGAGTATTATGAACATTACAAAACCTTCATGAAAGCTGTGTTAGAACATGGCGACGCAGTGAAGGTCTCATTTGACGAGATGAACACGCCTAACCAATGGTACATTCCACACCATGGAGTGTATCATCCTCAGAAACCAGACAAAATTAGAGTTGTCTTTGACTGTAGTGCACGCTACCAAGGAACGTGTATCAATGATCATCTTCTACAGGGTCCGGACCTCATCAGCTCCCTGGTTGGCGTTCTTTGTCGCTTTAGAAAAGGGCCTGCAGCTTTCACTTGCGACGTAGAAAGAATGTATCATCAGTTCCGAGTAAAGAGTCAACACCAGGACTATCTTCGTTTCTTGTGGTGGGAAGATGGGGACCTCTCAAGGCCCCCAGCTGATTACTGTATGAGGGTCCACTTGTTTGGTGCGTCATCTTCACCTGGGTGTGCCAACTTCGCATTGAAACAGCTGGCTACCGATTACCAACACCTGGGGGAGGAGGCTGCAGACTTCCTCCGGAGGGATTTCTACGTGGATGATGGTCTTCGAGGAGAGCCAACCACAGAGGTCGCTATTGACATTCTTCAGAAGGCTCGACTCATCTGTGCTAAAGGTAACCTGAGGCTACACAAAATAGTTTCAAACGATCCAGATGTTATGAAAAGCGTTCCAGAATCGGAACGAGGAAAGACTGCAAATACTACTGTAGATGCTGACGACAGGAAGCGTGCCATTGAAAGAACTTTGGGTCTGCAGTGGTGCACAGAATCAGACAGCTTCTGTTTCAAGTTTGAGCTCAAAGACAGACCGTCGACTCGTCGTGGAATGCTGGCCACGGTAGCATCAGTATATGACCCATTGGGCTTCATAGCACCCGTCGTTCTCAAGGGAAGACAAATTCTTCAAATCATGTGTAAAGAAAAGATGAGCTGGGATCATCCCATTCCAGAAAATCTTCGTCCAGAGTGGGAGATGTGGAGGACTGGTCTTCAAAAACTTCAGGACTTCCAGGTACCAAGATGTTATCAGCCCAAAGGTTTTGGAACTCTTGCTGAAATTCAGTTGCATCACTTCTCTGATGCATCACTGACTGGATATGGGCAGTGTTCCTACCTGCGCCTCAAAGACAAAAATGAGAAAGTACACTGCTCTCTGGTCCTGGGCAAGGCTCGAGTTGTTCCACTGAAAGGTACCACGGTGCCAAGACTGGAGCTTCAGGCTGCCGTCTTGTCAGTGAAGTCTGCAGCGTTCCTGAATGCTGAACTGAACTACCCAGACATAACTCATTACTATTGGACTGACTCTAAGATTGTTCTGGGGTATATCAAGAATGAGACAGCAAGGTTCCACATGTTCGTTGCAAATAGAGTGGAGCAAATTCGACAGGTGTCTCGGCCTGAACAGTGGAATTACGTCAGCACTTCTGAGAACCCAGCAGACCATGCCTCTCGTGGTTTGCCTGTTGATGTAATACCCACAACAAACTGGCTCAAAGGCCCTGATTTTCTTTGGCAAAAACAAATCACGACAGATGCGATGGACTTTAAGATTTCCTCTAGTGACAGTGAAGTGAAATCGGTAACTGTCTGCGCAACATTCAAGTCGCAGTTTGCCAGCTTTGAAGAAAGAATCAGAAGGTTTTCCAGCTATCAGAAAGTCCTGGAAGCAGTGACCGTTATTATCAGGTGCTGCATGCAAAAGCATAAACAGCAAATTTCAGATCTGGAAGCACGTCAGTTAGCAGAAAGAAATCTAATCCGAACCATTCAGAGGGAAGCATTCCAGGGAGATGTAGAATGTAAGGCTAGATCAAGTTCTTTAAGGGATCTTGATCCCTTCCTAGACAAGGACGGCTTG
This sequence comes from Oncomelania hupensis, assembly GCA_036898135.1. NCBI lineage: Eukaryota > Metazoa > Mollusca > Gastropoda > Littorinimorpha > Pomatiopsidae > Oncomelania > Oncomelania hupensis. Next base: position 60,544,626 of record CM072513.1, read on the forward strand.
GTACGAGTGGGAGGAAGACTCAGAAAGACGTCCGAAACGTATAGCGTCAAGCACCCTGTCATCCTGCCTAAAAATAGCCACCTGTCATATCTCATCGCTCGGCACATTCATGGAAAAACAGGCCACCAAGGTCGAAACATGACAATCAACGAAATCCGTTCCAAAGGGTATTGGATTGTCGGCTGCAGGAGGATTGTATCTTCATTGATCAACCATTGTGTACCCTGTGCCAAGAATCGTGGAAAGGCTAGAGGTCAAAAGATGGCAGACCTTCCGGAGGAGAGAGTGGAGCCTTCTCCACCATTCACCTACTGTGGTCTTGACTGCTTTGGACCATTTCTTGTCAGAGAAGGCCGCAAGGAGCTCAAACGGTACGGCCTCATTATCACTTGCTTAGCCTCAAGAGCAGTACACATTGAAGTATTGGATGATCTGACAACGGACGCTTTCCTGAACGGTCTGAGATGCTTTATAGCACTGAGAGGCAAGGTCCGCATGATCCGCTGTGATCAAGGTTCAAACTTCATTGGTGCTCAACATGAACTAAAAAGGAATCTCGAGAACTTAGATCAGAAGGCCATTGCATCAAAACTGTTAGAAACTGACTGCGAATTTAAGTTCAACCCACCTTCGGCCAGTCACATGGGAGGAGTATGGGAAAGGCAAATTCGGAACATCCGAAACGTTCTCACAGGCATTTTGGATCACTCAGCCGGACGGCTAGATACTTCATCACTCAGGACCCTCATGTACGAAGCAATGGCGATTGTTAACAGCAGACCACTTACAGTGGAGAACCTTGAGAGAGCTGATGGGCCCCTTCCCCTCACACCCAACCACATTCTGACCATGAAGTCTGGAATCATTATGCCTCCACCCCCAGGAAATTTTGTTAAGGAAGATTTGTTTCTGAAGAAACGGTGGAGAAGAGTACAATATCTGGTAAATGTGTTCTGGAGCAGATGGAGAAGGGAATACTTGAACACACTGCAGGAAAGAAATATTTGGCAGCAGCAGCAGCGCAGCATCAATAAGGACGAGGTTGTTCTTCTACAGGATGAGGGAGCCTGTAGGAGTGACTGGAAAATTGCCAGGGTAGTTGAAACCCACTTGAGTGACGACGGGCTTGTCAGAAAGGTTCGACTGTTGATGGCTACCCACGAACTCGATGAAAAGGGCAAACCACAGCGGCAGAGAGTCTATGTGGAGAGACCGGTTCACAAATTAATTGTACTTCCAGTGCATGGATAGGACAGCATTTATAGTTGGACGTTTAGAGCAAAGGAATAGAGTGACTTTTTTTAAGCCCTCGTTTTTTAAGTTAATCAAAATGGGATTTGTTTTTAACATTATTCAAATCATTTAAATATGATTTTGGTGGGGAGTGTTGCTGCCGCAAATTTTCAGCGTTCGCCTGTATCTAGTCGGGCGCCTGTACTCACTTCGAAATAATGGTGTCACTGTTCAGAAAGTAGTTCGTCTATTTTCTATTTTTGTTTTCATTGTTAGTAATTTATTATCATTACATTTTTATGTGGATTGTGTATTTGTTTAGATTAAATACATTGCTTATATCATTTTGCACATATGTATTAATTTTTCTTTTAGATTGCCACGTAGGAATTTTTAGTAGCTATGTTAAAATCGACGAGTTTTGAGAGTATTTTTGGTCGATGTGAACACTTGCCTGTGATGTCCTTGCTGCTTGGTCGATTTGAATTTTCTCTTCCTCGTGCTCGCAGAAGTAAGGTGTGACTATTCTTTTTGTATGAGAAGTTATGAATCCTTTTTATTAATTTATCGAAACAGTTTTAACGTATTAATCTTTTATGCTGAACGAAAACCTTTTTATAACGTTGATAAAATAAATATAGGAGAAAGGATGAGAAAGAGAGATAAATGTAATATAAATGAAAAGTGAAGGTATGAGTTGTCTGCCTTTATTGAAGAAAGTTTTGCAATTGACAGTTTGTGATATCTACAATATTGTGTTCACTTGGCTAGGAAACGATGCGTCGGTGTGAAGTTGGTCGTCATCCCCTTTGCTGCTTATTCAACACGTACGTAGGCCAATGAGGTAATAATAATGACGAGTAAATATTTTTGTCTTAAAATAAATTATTTTACTGAGTGAGCTAAGCTCAATTTTTATGTTTGTGGATAGATACTTGATGCCAGTAATGTACATGTACACCTAGTCATATTTATTGTTGTAAATTATCATTGTCATATAGATTATAATTTGTTATTCATTTTGCTGTGGCAACTGTGTGTGTAAAATTGTACTTCATGTTAATGTTTAAATTAATTACTGTGAACATTAACGTCATGTTCTACTCTTACCTAATCTTTTATAAGTTTTAATAATAAATGTTCTGTGTGTGTTATATTTTTAATGTTTCAGTTTTACGGCACTGTTTGGGTAATAAAAATCATCCATTAAAAGCCGTGTTCAGCGTTGGGTACGTGAGAGGCAGCAAAAGGGGATACTATTTATACTGAAACCCCCGGCACCCCAACGGGGATAAGAGAAGAGCGGGTAGGGACCTAAATCAACACTGAACCACCAGAGCAATCATAGTGCAAACACGGACAGTGAAAATGGCCACTTTAATCTCACCCACCACGGGATTCGAACCTTGGAAAGGAAATTGGTGTATGTATCAATCACGAATGCAATAGATTATTTTACAACACTTTCATAGCCCTAAAAATTGGCTGGGTTTATTAATAATTTATTAATTGTAGCCTATAACTTTTATAAAGCGCTTTTCCAGCTCGATATGTACAAGGCGCTGGTCGATGCAGGATCTAACTCAAGTCGCCCGAGGCGCTAAAACCTGCAACCCGTGTAGGACATGAGCGTCAGGATCTTTAAAGTCCATGCGATGGAATGCGTGCGTGCACAGACTAGACCTCAGTTTATACTCTCATCCGAAGGAGTAGGATGTTTTTCTTAACTTAAAACAAGATACTTCCATAACAACTTTTGACATGAGTGTAAAATGAATTGGCAACACTCGTCCACTTATTTTCTATAATTAGGAAAGGGGTCTTTTTGTGATCATTTTCTACCACTGCAATATATACAGTGGATAAATATATATATATCTCTCTCGCCTCTCACTTCTCTCTTTATCTCTGTGTCTCCCGTTCTTCTCTCTATTTAAAATAAAACACCAACATTTGTTTTGTGTTATCCATTTATTGTATTGGATTGCTATTGGTGAATAATAATGTTTTAATGTTTTTCTTCTCGGATGTGCAGTGGGTGTCGGATAGTGCAGTGGTTGGAGCACTCGCTACTGTGTCGAAAGTGAAGCACCGTCCGGTGCGGTTAGCACTTGGATGGGTGACCGCTAAGGTGTGAAGCGACAAACAACAACGCCCCCAGTTGACTCAACTGTGATTGAGTACCTACTCTCTTGAGGGTGGGGAAGGTAAAGCAGCGAGGGAGAGAGTTGGGCATCACCCTCATTACGCTGGCCCAAGATAAGTGTGATCTCCAACATCACGCTCCCCTACGGCCACAAGGCTATGGGACTACCTTTACCTTTACCTTTTTTACCTTTTCTCTAAAATCATTGCATTAAAAGAGTTCATTGCATTTAAATTAAAGGTACCTATTGGCACTCGATCGTAACTCATGTGCTCTGAAAAGGAATAGATCTGTACACGAAAAGATAATGGTTGTTATATGGCGTTGATACTATTTGACGGAACATATTCTTACAAAACTGGAAACAGAGAGAGCCCATAAGCATATCGAATAAAAGAGAGAGAGAGAGAGAGAGAGAGAGAGAGAGAGAGAGAGAGAGAAAACAACCTACAAAGAAAACGTAATAGGAAAAAACACGTTACCTAACGCGGGATAATCCTGCACGGAATGAACTCTCGACTCACCCTTGGAAATACTTCAGTTCGAGTTTTCTGTTACCATACATACACAATAGCATGATATAATTGCTGAATCATCAACGTGGGCTTCTATCGTTATCGCTTCTTAGAAGTCGTTAGCAGCTACTACCTCCCACATTGTATGCCATTTTAGAACACCAATGAGGGAGAAATCGTGATCGGAGGTGTCACCTTTACATCACACGGCAGGGAGGAAAAACATGTAATACATGTGTGTTTGTGTCTGTGTTCGTATGCCAGTGCGTGTTTATGTATATATGTATGTATGTATGTACGCATGTACGTATCTATGTATGTATGTGTGTATGTGTGTGATTGTGTTCTTTCTGTCTGTCTGTGTGTTCTTTCTGTTTGTGTGTGTGTGTGTGTTCTTTCTGTTTGTGTGTGTGTGTTCTTTCTGTCTGTGTGTGTGCTTTATGCATTGTCATCACACAGAATATCAACTATTTGTTATTTGTTTCACTTTCAGGCTTAGTTAGTCTCTACCTGCCTCCCCTATACTCAGAATGACACATTGTCACATGACTATTAATATTATGGAAGACTATAAAAGTTACATGCGCGCTTTTTCTGGTATGGAGGGGCCGGGTAGCTCAGTTGGTAGAGCGTCTTACTAGTAACCGAAAGGTACCTGGTTCGAATCCCGGATTGGCCAATGTGTGACCATATTATTTTCCCCTTACCATCAACTGGTTCGCTGGTGTCAGAATAATGTGACCAGTAGTCGCCTATACGCTTCGGTGTCGTGTGACTATAATCTACAGTTAGTTTTTCTGGTATGTTGTGTCCGTTTCATACCAAAAAAAAAGAAAAAAGAAGTGAAATGAGAACAACAGATGTTTAAATGTCACCGATGAATTCCAACTTTTATGTTACCATTGTAAACTCGGTCAGTGCTTCTGTCCCGACTAGAAATATAATTGCTGGCGAGGGCTGACGAAAGTTACGGTTCTACATTTGTGAATACATAAAAATAGAACAATAAACCTACTTCGTAATTTTAACAACGCAGATATTTTCTGGAGTATACTCAAATGTTAAAATCAGTGTGCGCGAATGTGCATCCGTGCATTTTACCAGTTACTTGAACTGCTGTTGCCTCTTCTGCTGTTCTGATTGTTCCTGTTTCTTCACGGTCTCTTCGACAACACTTCCAATATTGCAATTTAAAAAAGAAGCAACTTTAATGATGGAGGGAACCCCGAGATACCAAAGTTCTTTGATTTTCAAATCGTGTTTAAGAAATGCTACTATTTATATAGCGCATTTCCAGTTGAAGAACTGCTCTAAGCGCTGGCTGATACAAGGTCAAACTCAAGGCGCCCACGTGCAGCCTTTGGGCGCGGCGCATAGAGTGGCGACCAGACGACCGAGCACAATCCTGGGCGATCGGAAATGCGAGAGAAAGGACCCAGTACTTACTGAGTGTAGTTGTGTAGCCGGCCCTCACCCGCCTTGAACATCAGCGTCATGATCTTTAAAGTCCGTCTGATGGAATGCGTGCGTGCTCTGACTAGACCTCGGTTTATACTCTCACCCGAAGGAGTTGTGACATACATCCACTGTTTCAGTATTGAGGAAGATACAAAGTGTAGGCAGTAGTGGTCTGGCCTATAGAAGTGGGAGTTTCTTTGACGGCATCTATATGGGAATGATAGGGAAGGTCAATCTCTTTTCTCTGAAACCTGTATCAGTAGGCCTACTGGTTTTGCCACTGACCGCCGACGACTCTGTCGCACAGATGTCTCCACTTTCACAAAAACCCCGGAGTGGTCAATCAACACCTGTCAGATTTGGCCATTTGGCCTTTAGATAGTGAGCTGCCGGCGGACACAACCACGTCATTCACAAAGAAAGGAAGCGTTTTATAAATGTGGCGCTAGCAATTGAAAGATAGAGAGAGGGGGAGGGGGTAGAGAGAGAGAGAGAGAATGCAGCAACTGAGAGAGAGTGGGGGTGGGGTGAGAGAGACATAGAGGGAGAGACAGAGAGCCATAGGAAGAGAGAGAGAGAGAGAGAGAGAGAGAGAGAGAGAGAGAGAGAGAGAGAGAGAGAGAGAGAGAGAGAGAGAGAGATTGCTGGATGGGCATGACATTATGACTAACTCGGTGAGCAGTAAAGTTCTGGGTTAACTTCCCCCCACCCCCCCCCCACCCCTCCTATATGACCAAATACGCTGGTGATGGAAATAGGCCGCTATAGTATTGTTTGTTAACTAAAGAAATGCACAAGGTAAGATGGGGGCGACTTCTGGAGCCTTGAAATAAATTATCAAAATCTGGATGTGGTAAAAAGTCCAATGGATTAAAACGGAGCAGCGCGTTGGGAATACAAGTTAGAAGTGTTCATTTAAGATTAATTTTGCTAACACTGGTTTAGTCTTACTCTTTCTCTGCACAGAATGAGTTTGCTATAATCTATCTTTTTCATCTCTGAAATCCCTACACTGAAGATTGTGTCTTGTGCGTAAATGTTTTTTTTTTTTAACGATTGATGGCTGGGTTCCTATTGTTGTTCTTCGCGCGCATTGAGCATCAATGTTTTAAGAAAGTTCTGCGCCTTAGAAGACTGCAATCATCATCATCATCATCATCATCATCATCATCATCATCATCATCATCATCATCATCATCATCATCATCATCATCATCATCATCATCATCTACAACACCATCATCATCGTCGTCCTCCTCCTCCTCCTCATCATCATCATCATCATCGCCATCATCACCATCATCATCATAATTAATTTCATCATCATCGTCATTATCATCATTATTATAATCATCACCATCATCATTATTATTATTATTATCATCATCATCCTCTGGATTATGTCATTTTCTGGTTGGATGCGGGAGGCCAACCAGGCCTTTGCCTCTTGAGCCGTGTCGTCGGAGTTGAGGAGGGGGAAGGGGTGGTGTTGCTGGATGTTGCGAGTGGTTAAGGTGATGAGGGAGAAACTAATGGACGATCTGGGGAAGGTAGATGGGAAGGGTCCTGGACAGTGCAGTGATTACGGGAGGAGGAGGAGGATGACAGGGAAAAGAGGAGTGGGTTGCGAAAGTGTTCAAGGAAAATTAATAGCTGGCCTTGTGAATGGGTTCGGTTTTGAAACCGGCAGTTCGTGGTGGCACCAGCGATTTAGGAATAAAGTGAGTTGTTTTATGAGACTTCTTCTAGTCCCCTATGCGCATTGTGTCCGGGGACGTTAATCTACACACTGAACTGAACATACTTCATGTGGAACTATGGTTATGGATGGCATATTTCCTTTTGATGACATTTCTCTTTTCCTTTTGGAAATCAGGACTATAAATCACCTTGTATCTTGTTTCTCGCATCTTGTTGGTTAGGTAGTGCAAATGAATGTTAGTGTACTAGTGTTGATGACGAAGTATTTTTGGATGAAAGGGGCTGTTATAAATAAGACAGTAAACTATCTGTCGTTGGTGATGAAGGTGGTGGTTATTATTATTATGTTGTTGATTCTGATATTGTTGTTGTTTTCGGTGGTTGTAGTGCTGGTAGCGAATACAATGACTGAAGCGACCACGAAAACGGTGACGTTGATGGTGATTTTAACCATCGTGGTTATCCTCATAACATGGGCTCCGATGCAATGTCTCATGTATTTCATCATGCATTCTACCAGCATCACAATCAACATCAGCGACCTCTACCACAGTTTAGCGTCACAGGATTTAACTTCAGTAATCATCACAGCATCATCTCCTTGATATGGGCACAAACCACACCTAACAACTACATCATCATGCCATCAACAGTACAACTCTGACGCTGTAACTATCTTTACTATCACCACCACAACAGCCACCGTCAACATGTGACATCATTACGGGCAGCAGCGTCCCCATTAGCAAACTAAAAGCTTCCATCTAGTTCGCGTCCTTTGGCCCAGCTGCCCCCACAACCATCATCATCATTCTCATAATCATCATCATCATCATCATCATCATCATCATCATCATCATCATCATCATCATCATCAAGATGCAAATGAAGTAAAAATGTATCATTATTAATTATTCAAAATGGACCTTTGCAGACTGTTGTGCTGGGAAATTCATTCATGACACTTAATGTAAATGAATATCGGGGATAAAAGAGGAAAACGTTACTAAGTAAAACATATCCAAACCTATAATTGAACATTTTGTTGGCTTCGAACTCCCCTCCCGAAGAAGCATTTTAACGACATACATTTACATTTACATTTTTAGTCTGATCTGCTGCTGGTGGTTCTTGGGTCACTCTCTCTCTCTCTGTCTCTCTCTCTCTCTCTCTCCCTCTCTCTCTCTCTCTCTCTCTCTCTCTCTCTCTCTCTCTCTCTCTCTCTCTCTCTCTCTCTCTCTCTCTCTCTCTCTCTCTGTCTTCCCTTTTTTTTCTTTATTTCGTCTTTTGATTTAAAAGGCTCTAATAGGAAGGCTTTGTGTACTTTTGACAAAAACGGGTTTTCCCTAGCATACGCATTGTTCTGACATTGAACAGTGCTCAAACCAACCGCGAAAGGTTGAATTGTTCCATTTCAGTTCTAACAGGGAGTGATTTCCCCCTTATTTAACGGTACATCAATACCATAGCCCTATTTCTGAGTGAACCATGCGGCTAAGAGACTGCGTCTTTGGTGCCTGGTGTAGGGTACGCTCTATTTTATTAACCTAAAACGAAAAACCCTACAGAGCAATTTTTTGAACGGGTACCTGCCTCTTACCAGTTTTGGTGGATGCTATTTTTACCTCTAGAAGGTTGGCCAGCAGCTGCTATTAATAGACACGCAAACTACGGAATTTATTCATTTAGAAAATAACGATACTTTCTAAAGAGTTATTTTGTTGTTGTTGTACGATTATTTCTTCAAAGGGGCAACGCTCACTGTGAATGTTAAAATGATCTATTGATTGAGGGTAAAGGGGAAGGGTTGGGCGGGGTCAAAGTTGATTCCTTGTAATGGAGACTAGGAGGAAACAAGTTAAATTGTTTAGACCCCATATGTTGTCACACAAAACGACATATTGCTTCTGAGAATACAGTGGACAATTCACATATAGGTGACGCTACTCGCTAGCGACTAGCAGCAGCCATTTTGGAAGTACCAGCGGGTAATTGTAGATTATAGTCACGCGACACCGCATAGGCGACTACTGGTCACATTAGTCTGACACCAGCGATCCAGTTGATGGTAAGGGGAAATTAATATGGTCACACGTTGGCCAATCTGATGACGAACCAGGTCCCCTTCGGTTACTAGTAAACCGCTCTACCAACTGAACTACTCGGCCCCACTATTACCAGCGGGTAGGTAGGTAGAAATGATCGTATACATCGTTAGTTTAAAACAAACAAACAAACAAACAACAAACTGTGATAGTTGTTTGGATGAATGTGTTTATAACTGGATACATTTTATGTGTTGTTTTTTTCTTCTGTCACTTAAGGGGTGATTGGTAATGTTTGTTGTTTGAAATAAAATGTATTTAACAGTTGTGTTCTTGAAATGTTTTTTGTTTTTGTTTTATGTTAAAATGATTACGCTTGTGTAAATTACTTATTCGATGTGGTAAAGATGTTATGTGTTGTGTTGGTTTGTATTTTATTGTATTGTATACGTTATCGGCATGTTGACGTGGAATATGAGATGTGGCCAACGAGATCTATTCAATGTTTCCTCGAGTCGAATAAATATACCAAAGCTGTTCATAGGCCCGTGTCAAAGACCACATAACACATTCCAAAGAATGCATCATAACAAAGTAGTTCACGCATAGGAGACGCTGGCAGCCCATTTTATTTCTCAACAAACTTTCATGTTTTATTCCTTCGCATTATATGAACACTGAAATATTTCCGGCAGATGCAATCAATTTGCGTCACATTGGCAGTAGGCCTATGGTGTCATACTAATTGGAAATTGACTACGTTGCCTTTTTAAACAAACAAAAAAAAGCGGCACTTACGGACAATGTTTTTGTTATCATTCAGCACAGAAGTAAGAATTTTAACATTTCTTTCGGCTTTATTGTTATGTTTGCAATATCTGAAGTAAATAGCAGCAAGAAGACAGTTCTGTCCTCTGCACTAACTATAGATTTATGAACTGAATCGAATGGGACAGGTTCATGACATGCAGTTCAAACAAGTTGGTCGTGCACTTTTGCTTTCGTTTGATGACGAAACTGATAATTATGTTACATTTTATGTACTACTAGTGGTTTTTGTACCCTGGCAAGCCAGGGTACACAGGTTGCTGTTTAAAATGTAGACAGAGAGACAACTGTTGTCTGCGAGTTTCATTTGGACGATGATACCTCCCCATATCCCCCTTGATACCTCACCATACCCCCCCCTCTGATATCTCCCCGTCCCCCCCCCCTCCATGATGCCTCATCATACCCCCTTGATACCTCCCCGACCCCACTTGATACCTCCCCATAACCCCTTGATACCTTTCGTACCCTCCTTGATACTTCCCCGTTGATCGTTTCGCAGGTATGGATGAAAGGAATCGGAACGGAACACGATGCTTAACGTCCTATTGCATGAGCGTTAAGGACGATCACCACGTCGCCACCCTGACAACAATGACCATCATCATCATATCAAAAATGAGTTGTTGTTTGTTAAGTAGATTTTTGTCTCCGGACACTTATCGCATATAGGAGACGTGAATAAGAAGATTTAAATGTTTATAATGTTCATCATAGAAGTTGACCGACGAGCAGCCGTAAATGTAAGTAAGAAGATGACTGGAGAAGTATATAGAAGCGGAGCGCTCTAGGCGACATCAGGTTGAAGAGGTCCAGAAAGTATGGCGAGGAGCAGGAGTAGTCAGCCAGGGTGAAGGGCGGCATGGATCCGTAAACAAGCAGCTCAGCGAGAGGCACCAAGAGGAAGACACCAGTGGGATGTATATATAAGGGAACTATTACATAGGCAACAGCCATGGAAGTCAGGGAAAGGGAAAGCATAAACTGCCACCCAAACAGTCGCCAGACCAGGTCTGGGGAAAGAAAATTTATAGGGATGCCGGTGCAGCACCGGTAATAAAATGATAAAATGAAAATGACGTGTGAGCCGCGGACGAGGGGCCCCCAAAAATAAAGAATCAAAAACTATACAAAAGGCCAAGTGGCCCTAACTATATAAGTATAAAAAGCCGACTAAAAGGCCGACAAAAAGACGTTAAAACTTCAATAAAAAGCGCCGAAGGCGGAGGCAACGATGCCATAGTAAAAAACCAGGCGTACTAACGTCTGGAGGGCTTTTTCTTCTTGGGCTTCTGCCCCCGAACACTCGTGTCCCCGGCCCGAGAATCAGGCGAAGACTCATCGGCGGCATCGGACAATTCCAGCCGATCTACAACAAGCAGCATGGCTTGACTAAATTTGTCCACCTCACTCTTTGGCAAAATTTTGCTCAAAGAGGGTACATAAGAAGCCATCATTCGCAAAAGCTCAGAGCAGTCCGGGCCAACAGGACGCCCAACGGAGGTAAGAGAGACACCGGGCGCAAACTGCAGGAGCCGGTCCGTCGAGTCGGAGAGCTCGCCTCTCAGCAGAGTGGGAAACGCACAATCCGTCCCGACAGAGCGGGTCTCAACAGGGCACCCAGTACCGACAGACCGAGACTCAGGAGGGCTACACAGCAGCGGGTCCAGGCCCACGGCGGCAGCACCCTCCTTCACGACTATCAGACCGCGCACCATCTCGACCAGGTCAGAGACAGAGCGGGAAAGGCCGGCGACCAAAGTCTCCAGCCGCTCCATGGCCTCCCACGGGTCACGGGCAGGAGCCGCGGGACCCCTCCCCGACGAGGCCAACCGCTCCGAGCCGACCAGGTCGGCCGAGCTCGTCAAAGAAGGCGCACTAGGAGCCATACCCAGCGCCAGGCGACCGGGAAGATGGCCCCCAGCCGGAGTAACCGAGGCAGGACCCACCGAAGCGACGGTAGTAGCACCAGCCGCAGAGCCCAAAATCCCGCTCGAAGCAGGTATCATCTGTTTTTTGGCCAGACCGAGGGCCTGTGCTCTAGGCATGTGATTTCCCGCTCTAATCTGGTTCGCCAGAAGGCGCTCCTGATAGGCGGGACAATGTGAATTAGCGGCCGAATGGTTGCCCCGGCAATTTGGGCAGCGGCGTATAGTGGCCGCGCACTGAGCCCCTGTGTGGCCAACAGAGCCACACGAGGGACAAACCCGTTTGGATCGACATTGTTTACGAATGTGTCCAAACTTCTGGCACTGATGGCAGCGCACGACGGCCGCTACAAACGGAGCAAGTACAAACTCGCGGCGGTTCAATAATAATGCGTGCGGCAGTGTTACGGCCTCAATCGTAACACGCACAGAAGTAGACGGCTGTCCGTCTGCAAGAGGCAGCCGACGAAAACAGCGAACGGTGCAAGGCTGCACCGAGCCGTCGACGTTCACGGCGCCATCAAATTTGGCTAGGATATCCGCATCCGAGACCGCGGTAGGGATACCAACAACGACACCCTCCACGGTCGGGATGGGTATCGTACAGACAACGGGCAGCTGTCCTAGCAGGGTAACAGAAATCAGCTTACGCTGCTGAGCAAGGGAGGAGCAAGCGATGAGGAAACCCTCACCAAGAGGTTTCACTCTATCGACAGGCCCCACAGCGGCTCTCAGTAGGTCGGCCAGCTTCCATTGTAGAGACTGCAGGGACAAAGAAGTTATGTCCCCGGTTTGTTTCATTACAACCGGAAACTGGAACGAAGCCTGTGAAGAGGCCATGGGCGGTCTAGCCGGCCCCCTATACCTACTTCTACGCTTACCGACGATCGTGGACCAAGAAAGACCGCGGCCGTCGGCACTGTCCTCAATCACAGCCGACGCAGAAACTCCGGTCGGAACAGCGGAGGGACTCCCCAAGTCGGTGGCACCAGGGCCAGAGACCGGAGAGGAGGTCTCCGCGGCGGTCATATCCTCGTCCGCGCGCTCGGAGCTAGACGAGGATTCTGAGAGAGTCCCGTAAACCCTCTTGCGTCCACTTAAGGACTGTTCAGGCAAAGCGCCGGAGGCCAGGCCACCGGACGCCTGCGGGAAACCGCTAAAACTCTCCGAGTCGCTACAAACGACCGAGTCAAGTTTGGACTTAACCACCGGTGAGTCTCTACGCCCCCCGCCAGCCACCCGGTGGCGTTTGGGGGACGAACAAAAATTCGAGTCAACCGCAGGCACCCTGCCATCCATGAAGGCTCACGGAGGCACAACCCACGCGAAACAAATCAGAATAAGTTTAAAATTTATTCCCAAGTAAAAGATAAAAAGGGAAGACTCCCGTCGGCGGGCCACACGTCAAGCGGATCTAAAAATCCGATTCAGGACCTAAAACCCCCAAAAAGGTAAAAAGCTATAATGAAATAAATTTAAAACATCTCACGCCAGCAAGCAGCAGAGAAGATGGTATGTCGAGACGGCCGGCAACAGACGGTCGAGCAAGGTAGAGACACGAGCAGGCACAAGTCCCAAGCAGTCAGGCGCTGCCCCCGCAGCGAAGGAACAAGCGTAGCCGCAAGCGACGGCCGAGCGCACGAAGCAAGACAAGCATCAAGGTGCGCGCGATGAAGCGACGTTTGGTGCCCCAAAGCGACGAAACATGGTCTCCACCGGGAAACTGTCAAGGATGCGCAGAAAAGCAGGCCGAGTCTCAGGCATAGACTACCAGGCCGCGTCCTCTCAGCAGAACTCAAGACCCAGAGATCCAGACCCTTTCTCGATGTTGAGTCCGAAAAAATGAGATCCAACATACCCCCTTATATATACCCGTATCCCCGTTATGCCTACCCATGCCCCTTTAAACCTACCCGTAGCCCCCTTTTACCTACACGTACCACCCCATTCCGATCCTTGATAATAATAATAATAATAATAATAATAATAATAATAATAATGAATAATACAAATAGAAATCATAAAAACACCAAGGTTTTAAAAAAAAATTTGATATAAGATATAATAATAATAATAATAATAATAATAATAATAATAATAATAATAATAATAATAATAATAAGTATTATTAGTTTATAAATAATAATAATAATAATAATAATAATAATAATAATAATAATAATAATAATAATAATAATAATAATAATAATAATAATAATAATAATAATGTACCACCCCATTCCGATCCTTGGTAATAATAATAATAATAATAATAATAATAATAATAATAATAATAATAATAATAATAATAATGAATATAGAATAATACAAATAGAAATCATAAACACCAAGGTTTTAAAAGAAATTGTTATATAAGATATAATATTATAAATAATAATAATAATAGTAATAATAATAATAATAATAATAAAGATAAAAAGCCTAAATTAAAAAGAAAAATATCCATATTGTATTGGGGAAAAAAAACATAAAAAAAGAATATGGCCCGGGTCGGAATCGAACTTGGGTCGTCCTAAACGGGAGGCGAAAGTGTTACCAACGAGCTATCAATGCTTCGTACAAAAACAATAAATTTTTTGGTCTATATGGGAAAACATGCTGAAACCTCAATTTGATTTATAATGGAAGCGCGCGGAATGAGGCTATTGCAGTTTGTGGACATTTTGTTTATTTATTTATCTCAGAAACGGTTAAACGTTCGGTAAGGAAATGTCGGCTATAACGATTTCACTGGTTTTGAGCACACAGAAGGCCGATCCGTAGCCCCCAGCACCTGCCCAGATCAGCGTCCATACCGGACAAACTTTATAGTAGTGGCGAAGAAGGACTTCCGGCTAAACAATTTATATATATATAGATTATTAGCGCCTTCTATTAATCATTTTCGGGAACTAAACATATATCGTCATCAATCGTTTAATCGGGCTGGTAGTCTAGAATCTACATATATACAAGCTCGTCTTCAATCCATAGAGGATCGACTGTTGTTTTTTTTCCTTCACTTTTACCTGGACAACAGTCGTAAGTAGTCCGTGTAAGTATTTTTACTACTTTCATAGTCCAAGCTTTGCTAGAAACATTGCTACCTGTTATTGGTCAATTACCATGCAATATCAGTTTTAGTCACACTGTACTTGGCCAATGAAAATACATACCCCTTGGGGTCATGAGCAATCTTGCCACTATAGATTGTTCTAACCTATAAAGGGAAAAGGGAAAGCCCCAGTTGAAAACCTGTCTTTCCTTTGTAGGCAAGACAGATTCACTGCGGCAACAGTACCCCCGTTAGAGTGCCGGGGGTTTTCAGTATAAATAGTATCCCCACTTTATGGAAATTTAGTGCTTTAAATTCCCACTGTCGCTGGCTTCCTCATTTACTCTTTCCCATTCCTGCTCTGTCCTATCACTCTGCTATACTATCTTCTTCTTCGCTAGATCAATGACCTACCTTTTTTCTTGAAAACTCTTCCTGGACAAGACTCCTTGTTTGTGTATGAGATCTGTTGGATCAACTTGGGAGTGTTGGACGCTTTCTGCCGGGTGGTCACTAGGGCTTCCTATGATTGTATTATTTAGCACTATAGGCATTTTATATGTATATGTTTTGTTGATAATTTATAATGATGTTTGTATTCTTTTTTTTTTTTTTTGTAACCGGGGGTTCGAGTAGTTGGGGTAAAGCCCCAGCCGTCCCCTGCGTGGGATGTCTTTATTGTAAAGTGACTGGCCGGTGGAGGGCATTCAATTTTCCCACTAGGGTTTTTTCGGCAGATCTTTTATGCGGATCGGGGGTTGTCCGGTCCTGATTTGGCTCGGAAGAGTCCGCTGGACCTAAAGCAACAATCAATCAATCAATGAAAATACAAGACACTTGTGGAAATCGATACATCAACTGTTGTAGTTTATACCAGGAGAGGGTGCCCGTATTCTTTGGCCGAACTGGCACAAACTTTCCAGAGCAGTACATAATTAGCACCAAATGCACGTTGATACGAGAATCCGAGGACTTGCCTCGTATTGGTACAATGCGGTCCAAATGAGTAGACCTACAAACGAGTATCAACGTTGGCTGCACGACTATAGGATTAATATAATTTATGCGAGTATGATCATGTACGTATATCTGCGTAAAGGTACACCAAACAATCAAAGGTCATGAGAAAATAGGCACCGCAAACAGGGAGATCGATGAGAGCACAACAGCAAACTGATCTTCAGTGATCAATGATTTCAGAGTCTGATCGATCATGACCACTTTTCGATCACCCACAGGCAGAGATTAGGCTACCAACAGAGAATACAGAAAAACACAAGATTTCACAAAGAGAATTATGTACTATTACTACTACTAATTCACACTACTACTACTACTACTACTACTACTACTACTACTACTACTACTACTACTACTACTACTGCTAAAGATAATTCAGCCTCGTCCTGCTACTACTACTGCTACTGCTACCACTACTACTATTACTATTACTGCTACCACTATTACTACTACTTTTACTACTACAATAACAACTACTACTACTATTATTACTACTACTACTACTACCACTACTACTACGATGCATAGTGGAAGCGGAACAACTTGGATATTAAGCGAACCAAATGTCACTAAGCATTATTTCCCCTAGTGTTTGTTTTATTTCAGGATGCCACGGTAACTTGTTTTCAACACAATAGATCAACTCTAAAATAGCTAGCGTCTGATATCACCAGTCTCCTTAGGATGTGAAGGAGCGGATAGAAAAAAGTAAAAAAGACAGGTCAAAAGAGGGAAACAATTCTTGATATTAAAAATCGGCCGAAGCAGCAAGCCATATTTCCCCTGTACTGATTACACTATTGGCCCTCCTCTCTTTCTGTTACTCCCTCTCCTTCTCTGTCTCCCTCTCTGTCTCCTTCTCTCTCCCTCTCTGTCTCCCTGTCTCTGTCCCTGTCTTTTCCCATTCCTCTCAAACTCCCGCGTTGTTAAGTATGACCTAGATCCAGCGAAGAGGAAGGGGATTGGATGTGTAGTTGAAAGCAGTCTAAAAATGGTCTAGCATGTTGTTGACACAAGTTTCATTTATTTCAGGTAATGTTTTCCACGGAAATGGGATGGCAACAAAATTCTTTTGTTTCCACGATACTGGCCAACGGTAATGGTAATGGTGATTTACGTACACACAAATACAACGGCGTTTACACATTCAGAGCAGCTAAGACTCGACGAGTTAATGAGAGGCGAACATATGTATGTTTCAGCTAGTCTTCGCCACGCAGTGTGCGTCATTCCGTCTAAGTGCCGTGGCATTTTCAACAACAACAACAACAACAACAAAAACAACGACGACAACAAGGAAAATGAAATAAATAGTAGATTAAAAAAATATATGCCTTATGGATGACCACAAAACTAGTATTAACTCGCAAGCAGTCATAAGGAAGCAGTAGTGGCAATGCAGTAAAATGACTAAAATTGGGATTTTTACAAACACACAGGGTTTGGGAGGAAATAGACCACAGGGGTCTGTCTGTATGGCCAAAATAAGGATTTTTACAAACAAATAAGATGCGAAGCCCTGAATTATATAGTTTGATTTTTTTTCTCACCACCACCACTACCCCTTACCCTACCCCCAACAACAACGACAACAAATAAATGAGTACATTTGTACATGATACGGCTGGTATCCACGCTTTTTGTGGAGAAAAGGATTAAGAACCTTGTACGAGAATAATAACAACATAAAGAGAAGGAAGAGCTACACAACGCATTGCTCAAAACAATCTCGCTGTGGAATTAACAAAACACCAAAATCGCCGAAGTATATATAGCAGAGGAGACGAGCACAGTATCACTAGAAGAAGGACAGCAAACTACTAACTATACTATACAGATTCACACAGCGTAGCGAAGACTCGCCAAGTAACGTCCCAAAAGTGGAAAGATGACGGTTAGCCTCGGTTAGTCTCAGCTAAGCATTGTGGTGCAGACTGTCTCACTGTGGACATTAACATCATGTCTAAAAAAAACTATCCTATTCATCCTATCCTATCCTATCCCGTAAATCGGAGGTCGTAGGGGCATTACAGATGATCGTTTAATCAGCATACTCCATCTTTCTCTGTCCTCAGCAACCCTGATGGCTTCGCTCAGTGTCAAACCAGTCCATTCTCGAATGTTGTCCTTCTACCTCTTTTTCTGTCTCCCTCTTCTTCTGCCTCCTTGCATTGTGCCTTGCAGGATGGCCTTTGCAAGACCTGATGATCTGGTGACGTGGCCATTCCATCGGAGTTTCCGTTTCTTCACCACTGTGAGCAGGTCATCGTGTTGTCCAATAGCTTGCGTAATGGAAGTAAGGTCAAAAATATATATTAACACATTTTCGTGGACATTAACATCATTTCTAAAAAAAAACAAGTAAACCAATCAATACACAGTTGAGAGAAAGAGAGAGAGAGAGAGAGAGAGAGAGAGAGAGAGAGAGAGAGAGAGAGAGAGAGAGAGAGAGAGAGAGAGAGAGAGAGAGAGAGAGAGAGAGAGAGAAGGGTATACAAAACACACGTACACAAAAGGTGATGGTCACGAACCGCACCGTAAAAATTATTTAGTCCATCATGGCAGCTGGGGGTAAATCCGGTATTCTCCCGGCCGACTCGCGCAAATCAGTCTACACTGTTGACACAATGTCCGGTTCATCCAGTGCACAAGCCGGTCAAGGTGAACGCTCCCCAACGCTGAATATTGGAGACTGACTGACCGAGTGATGACCAAACTTGCCATAGCTAGGGAAGAGTGTCAGTTGCGGCCTCTCATACTCAGTAAGCTTTTTTAGATTTTACTCCCTGCCGAAAAAGACTTTTCTAAAATAACTCTTTGTACGGTGATTCCTCTCTCTCTCTCTCTCTCTCTCTCTCTCCCTTCTCCCTCTTTCCCTCTTTCTTGGGGTTTGCCAGATACAACAATCTCATACTGGCAAACGCGCTTGGTCTCCTAAAAAAATCCAGTCGATGGACCTGGCTCAGTGCCAGCTCTCTCTCGCTCTCTGTCACTGTCCTGTCTGTCTGTCTCTCTTTTTCTCTCTGTCTCTGTCACTTTCTGTCTCTGTCTCTGTCTCTGTCTCTCTCTCTCTCTCTCTCTCTCTCTCTCTCTCTCTCTCTCTCTCTCTCTCTCTCTCTCTCTTAACTGTTTGTGCCCTATTGATAACGAAAGGACGTTATTGTTATGATTTGAGTTGACCATCCCGTGAGCGTGACTAACTATATAATGCGACGGGTTCTGTGGTTTAGTATTAATCTTCTGTTGTGCTTACTGCACTTTTAACGTTCGCTTCATCAAAACGATAAAAACTAAAAGTAAAATAAAATATCTTGTGTGAAAATTGTTGCTCTTTTCTCACTCATTCCCTTCACGTCCTCTTCCCCTACCATCCTACTCCTCTTCCCCTTCCGGGTTTTCTGCGTCTTTCCTCTTCCTCATCCGCCTCTACCTCATCTTTAGAATCCAGACCTTCAGAACAAACAAAACAATAACAAAGAATGTTGTGTTCGACAAACTGTTTCCAACAAATTTTTGTGGTCCTTTAAAAAAAAATTCAAATCGTTAGGATAGGTGACAGCAGTATTGCATTTATTTTTCTTACGGTGATATAATAAACAGCACAACAACAAAAAAGTACATCTCAAAAAGCTTTGCATTCAAAGAGTTGCTTTCAGACGCTAGAAGTATTTTAACATTTAGTCGATAGAGTTTATTTCTAGTAGGCAGTATGGCCTAAACCATGGACCCAGTCATTTGTCATCACTCTTCCCCAAAAAGGTAACCTTCAGGAGTGTGAAAATTACCGCACCATCAGCCTCCTCAGCCATCCCAGCAAGGTCCTCCTGAAAATAATACTCAACAGGTTGAAACCCCAAGCTGAACAAATCATAGCTGAAGAACAAGCAGGATTCAAGGCGGAGCGAGGTACCACTGAACAGATTTTCAACCTTAGAAATAATCTGCGAGAAATACCTACAGCACCAACAACATCTATATCATGTGTTCGTAGATTTCACGAAGGCGTTTGATTGAGTCTGGCATGCAGCTCTATGGGCAACTATGAGAGTGTACAACATCAGCCCTAAAATTACTGAAGTCATCAAAAGCCTGTGTGACAAGGCTACCAGAGCAGTCCTGCATAACAGCGCCATCGGTTCAGAACAGCAATCGGTGTGCGTCAAGGATGCCATGCCTACTCTCTCCAACACTCTTCAACATCTTCCAAGAGCGCATCCTGTCAGATGCCCTTGCAGATCACGAAGGCACAGTCAGCATAGGGGGTAGAGCAATCTCCAACCTTCGTTTTGCGGATGACAAATGGATTGGCTGGAGAGGAACAAGAACTTAAACAGCTGGTACAGAGATTTGACACAACCTCCAGAGCCTATGGAATGAAAATAAGTGCAGGGAAGATCAAAATGATGACCAACAACACCAATGGCATCAACACGGACATCAAAAGCCAAGGCCAATCCCTCAACACATTTCATACCTTCAAATATTTAGGAGCCATTGTACCAAACAATGGGTCCCGACAGGAAGTCCTCTCCAAGATCGCACAAACAACTGCTGCCTTGGCAAGGTTGAAGCCCATTTGGAAAGACAAGACCATCAGTCTACATTCCAAGGTAAGGCTGCTGCGCTCCCTTGTCATCTCCATCTTCCTATATGCTTGCGAAACATGGACCCTCACAGCCGATCTACAACGAAGAATACAATCATGGAGATGAGGTGCTACAGAAAACTTCTGGGCATTTCCTATACCCAGCACATCACCAACAATGAAGTCCGACAGTCCATCATACAAGCCTTTGACAACACGATGGCATGCTCACAGTGGTGAAGAAACGGAAACTCCGATATTATGACCACGTCACCAGATCATCAGGTCTTGCAAAGACCATCCTGCAAGGCACAGTGCAAGGAGGTAGAAGAAGAGGGAGACCGAAAAAGAGGAGGGTGGACAACATTCGAGAATGGACTGGCTTGACATTGGGTGGAGCCTTGAGGATTGCTGAGGACAGAGAAAGATGGGATATGCTGGTTAAACGGTCATCTGTGGTGCCCCAACGACCTCAGAGTTACGGGATAGGATAGGATGGGATAGTATGAGTAAACATGTATATAATCAAGACAGCGGCCTCATCTTGGAAATAGTTCAGCAGTGTGCATTATGATTAGACTCGTGATGACCGGCCGGTAAAAATGTTCAATTATTTTATAATTTTTTTGGTTAACATGACCCAACTCTGATTTTTTGCACTCATTGGCTTACACCTCGGCCTTTCTGCGCATATGCAGCGGATTGATGAGCACAAAAACATGGTGAAAATCAAACAGGAGCTTTTGTGGCGCTCAGCTGCAGTGTAGGATATGCAAACACTGATTATTCAGTGTGATACCGGCCGGTAAAATTTTTTGCAGTACGCTGTCAATTATAATTTTTTTAAGGTTCCAAAAACATGACCCAACTGATTTTTTGCACTTGCTTATACTTTACACGCTCCCATCCTACCACACACACACCACCCCCCCGGTGAAACCCCACCACACCCACACCCACCCCCTTTTTCTAAATGCAAACACTGATTATTTCAGTGTAGTACAATGCAACGGGAGAGTAGAGTCGCTTGCTAAATTTAAATTGAGTTTTTAGAGAGAGAGAGAGAGAGAGAGAGAGAGATGAGAGAGAGAGAGAGAGAGAGAGAGAGAGAGAGAGAGAGAGAGAGAGAGAGAGAGAGAGAGAGAGAGAGAGAGAGAGAGAGAGAGAGAGAGAGAGAGAGAGAGAGAAGGAGAGAAAAAAAAGAATAAAAAAGAACGCCACCGTACTCACGAGGTTTAAAAAAATTAAAAAAAAAATTTTACTACAAAACATTACAAAATTTAAAACTTCACTCGTAAATACTGTAAATAATAATATAACGACACTCAAAATTTTATAAATAATAATATAAACCAAAAAAAATTTCACTATAATCGTTGCGCTTTTAACAATCACTCCAATTGAATTCCACTAATATTTTATATACAATCTCACTCGAGCACCGTCCCTTAGATCAGCACACAGCGATCACTGTTCTCCTCTAAAAGCGCACTGCTCTTGTAACTCAATACTGCCTATGTCTTCGTTCTCGTCTACTACCTCTGCTACCCACTGCTTCGAAAAACTCCTCAAAAACTCTCACACTCTCTCCTTTTCCTTAGGTAATTCTTATCACCCTACCACTCCACCCCAATCCCATCCTCGCATATCCTGTTTTCCTCTCATCATCTTAAATCACTCCCTCCCCTTCTCCCCTCTCCTCTCACTACGCATGTCGATCCTAGCAATCCCTCCACCCCACAACAACAACATCCTCAGCAATCAGCATTTGTTTCCTCCTTCAGCCAACGGTTTATTTTTGTTAACCATACGACTAGTACTGTTATGGATCACGTGCACACGCCAATAAGTGCTTTGTTTGCTAATAAGCAAAATAACCATGCATTCAGTGGGTGTAAAATGTTCTGAAGTTTCCTGTAGCATGAAACTTGAATTGTCAATTCTCCGGAGCGTTACCAAATGTTGTAAACAAATTTTTACGCCTTGTTTGTTATCCACAACATTAAAACTTTTGTCCGATCAAAGTTTATAAACAAAAATCATTGGGGAACGTGTACCCCATAACCCCCGCCTCATATATTTGTGTCCTTTTTGGAGGGATCAAACCTGTTTTTAGGACTGAGTCCTCTCAGGTCATTGAGGATAATCACCCAATGGGCATATTAAACCTGGCCACGGCTGGCCACTGATCAATGTCCGTGAACAAGGAGGGTAACCGGCCCCCAAGGTCTATGTTCTATGTTCTCCACATCTTCCCCCAAGGCTTTTCAGATCTATGTGCCTTCCGTTACATGTTCTCCAGGACTTGTTGTTGTTTGTAGATTATAGTCACACGACACTTTCGCATATAGGTGACTACTGGACCGATTTATACTGACACCAGCGGGCCAGTTGTTGGTAAAGGGAAAAATAATATGATCACACGTTGACCAATCCGGGATTCGAACCAGCGACCTTTCGGTTACTAGCAAGACGCTCTTACCAACTGAGCTACCCGGCCCCTCAAGGACTTATTAAATAGGTCTATTCCTTAAATAGGCCTAGTCTTTGCTTGTTCTCTTGGTTTGTAGAACAAACTTAGTGACTCGGCTTTATTCTGCCTTGTGCAAAATATGCAGACAGTAAAGCGTTGGGAATGGAAAACAAGCAAAACGAACTCCAGATATAATAAAATATGTACAGTTATGAAGTTTATTCTATTTGTCAAGCCTGGAAAGTATAATTATCATCTAGATCGATGCTTGAGGTGGACCAAGGCATGCGGACAACTGGCAAACAACTGAGCGTTACAATGGTTTTATTTTTTTAATTTTTTTTAATTAATTTATTTTTTTGTTTTGTTTTGTAACTTTTGTAACTGAAATTGAAAATCATCAAATGCTGGACGTGCATTTGCAGTAAGGTCGGTGTTAATCTTTAGCGAGGTATTTATGGAAGCAGGAACGTAGATGAAAATGAAACTTGAGGTGGTTAAAAATATATACTTTTTACGCCTTGTTTCTTATCCGAAACATCAAATCATTTGTCCGATCGAAGTTAAAAAAAATCAATGGTGGCTATTTATGGGGAATGTGAATCCCATAACTTCTGCATCATAAGTTTGTGTCCTTTTTGGAGAGATCAAATCTGTTTTTAAGACCCCGTTAATTTGATTTAATCAAAATTAAATCAGAATAAAGTACACTATTCACTTCTGAACCATGACCGTAATTCTCGGCTGCCTGTCGAAACACGGCGTAGCTCAGTTGGTAGAGCCGCGAGCTCGTATTACAAAGGTTGCGGGTTCGATTCCCGGTGGCTGGACATAAACATTGGCTGTGAGCACTGGCCATTTTACTGTTGCTATTAATGTGATGTTGTTGTTTTTTTTTAATGTACAGTTTACCCTTCTTTCCAATCTCCGGTCGCCTACGATTGTGCTCAGTCGTCTGAGCATCAGACTGTTCGCCATAGACAGCAAGTGGTCGCCTCGGACTGCCTGAGTTAGATCCTGTATCGGCCTTGAGCAACTCTTGAACTAAAAAAGCGCTATATAAGAATGATGAATAAATTAAAAAAGCAAAAACATCCTAAACCAATAAAACGTTCGCCGACAAGTATAATATTTGCAAGACGGGAAATTAAGTTCATAGATAACAAGAATTTGATTTACCGGTATGGCCGATTGAAAGTCAATCCGAGACGATTCTCGCCAGGGGCAGATGGTTTTGCCTCAAAGAGGGTTCCCGAGAGGTTTATGAAATTTCGCAAGTTCACGTACCAGCCTATGCATTCGCTCACCAGTTCAAACTGCTTCCTCTCACAGACGAGGGAAGTAACTCGCTTGTTTATGGTTTAAGCCTCTTACGAACTATGCTTATTAATTTTTTTTCTTTGTCGTCCCCTTTACGCATGGCGTTGTTGAGCGTGTATTCTGGTTATAGATCACTGCGCTTTTAGCTTATTCATAAAAAAGACCTGTTGAGCACCCAGGATTAGTAGTAGTAGTAGTAGTAGTAGTAGTAGTAGTAGTAGTAGTAGTAGTAGTTTTGTACGAAGACCGGGGGTTATAGACAGACCTGAGAGTGGACTTCGGAGGAATACAGGCCTGAAGATAATAATAATAATAATAATAATAATAATAATAATAATAATAATAATAATAATAATAATAATAATAATAAAGGATGTTATTAAAGGATGTTATCCCGCGCGTTTTCTTCAAAGGGCGGCGCGGCGATCTGAAGAGACCGCAATGACAGAAAGCGGAAGAGAAAACAATTGTTAGTTTGAAATGTAGATGGACTGCATCCAGTACTATACTAGTATTGAAAGGAGGCAGGAAACCGGAGTACCCGGAGAAAACCCTCGGTGTCCTGAAAAGTGTCGTACCTAAGTCACGTAAGTTCGTCCCAAGCGGGTTTCGAACCCGCGACCTTCGGCATACGAAACCAGCACCCTATCAATTGTGTTACCAGGCCATTGCCAGGCTCAGGCCCGGATCCTGGGAGAACATAGATAGACCTATGGAGGAGAGGGGCTGGGGGGAGGGAGGTAAGGAAGAGTGAGGGCAAAAGGGGAACGAGAGAAATGGGACCGGCTGCAGGTGTCAACCACAGTGCTGAAACGGCCAGCGCAGACAGGTTGTTCTACCCTTGTACGGTGTTAGTTGTTCGTCCCTCTGACTGTCCACGGACTATTATACATAAAGAAGTGGGAATATTGCTGACTAAACTAATTCCTTGTTCAGATTGTGTGCCCAACAGCCCGTGACCATCCAAGTTTTCATAAAACAGCTATAAACCGATCAGCCAGAGTGATGATGACCACTGCTCCGTTAACTTTGAACCTGCCGTCCGTGGGTCACTTCATATAACTACAGGTATTCAGAAGTTCACACTCATGAATGCACAACGACAGTGACAGTAATGGGTCAGTTCATATGATCTAAAAGAAATCCAGAACACCTCCAGCAATTAATTTATTCAATGTGAACGAACTTGACTGTCAAGGGTCAAGCCCTTATCCAGAACATCATTTCCTTTTAAATAACTATTGCCCAGTAGTCTCAGTTGGCTCTCTCTCGTTCCAACCACCCACAAAAATATCAAGTTATTTCAGTCTGTCTTTGATCTCCATGTTTATTGAAGTAATAGAAAGATAAACTGGGCACTGCTCGACCAGTCTGGTTTTAATATCAACGTATAGTTAGTGATTCTAGTTACGTTCAAATGAATTCGTGTGTGATGGCCTGTGGGGCGCTTCATTGCGGCTGTCGTGCTTTCTATAGAAAGCAGATGCCTACATATTTTAGATTTGAAAGAAAACTGTGTCGCAATGTTTACCCTCCAGAGGGAGAGAGTTCCATACACTAGCTCCATTAAATGAAATTATTTTTGTGTAAATCAATGTGAAAGAAATGTAGTTTCTAATTATTAAGTCTGTGCCCATCAACTGGCTTAGTAAAAAAATGTATTAGGATATGCAGGTGCTTCTCCGTGTGTAATTTTGAACATAATGATAGCTGTATTAAATATACATTGTTTAGGAGTGATAATATTCGGAGTTCTATATATTTCTCATTATTTGTAACATCCGTATTTATATTATAAGATTTATAAAGTATCTTGATTGCTCTTTTATGAAAACTATTTATATATTTATTTTGAGCGTCACTGGTATTATAACAAATAATCGATGCATTATTAAAATGAGACATACGTACAGTGGGCATAGAAAAAAGATGTTAATGCATCAGCCGTAACAGGGCGGAGAGAGAGAGAGAGAGGGGGGGGGAGGGAGGGAGAGAGAAATCATTTGCCATTGACGTGTTATTTATTTCATGTGTGTGCGTGTGTATAATTTATTTGCCTCTGTCCATTACTGATGGTACATGCTTCTTGTCATATGTATAATTCTCTAAGTGCAAATTTTGTTCATGCGATGTTACGGAGAATAAAATCTTGAAATGTGTAGCTCATTGTGTGGGTGTAAATTGTGGCGGTGTGTTTTTGTGTGTGCGTGCCGTGTGTGTGTGTTGCCAATGAATGTTATAGTGGTTTTTTGTTTTGTTTTATCAAGCGACACGCCAAATATGCTTTTTTTTTTAGTGAATACAGATTTCTTGACATGACTTGACTTTAACTTGAACATCATCATCATCATCATCATGGGAAGGTTTACCTATCATTGTGAAAAAAGAATCTTAAACTAAAGGTTATTGCCTTTTAAGGGTTGAAGAAGGAGAGGGTTAACGATATACAGCTTTATTTTTCAATGGAATAAAACACTAGGACTTCTGCATGAAGAAAAGATCTTAGCTCAAAACTTTGCGTTGTGTCGTTTTAACTTGTTTTTGTCGTAATTAGCAGTCCTTTGGCTTGTGCACCCATCTGTTTCTCGTTATTAATTTTTAAAACTTGACTCATACAAGCTGTCATCAAAGATAAGAAAGCGTTCAAATTCCCTTCAAAGTTTTTCCACAGAGTCGAAGACACAATTTATTGTTGATGGCTGTTCGAAACATGTGATCGTTGGTAGAGCTTACGTGTATGTAGCACATAAATCCGCCAGGCGTGTAAGCAGTAAAAAAAAAAGTTGGCATTGGCGAGGGACGTCAACAAGTGTTGTCGTTAAGCCTCGTAATCGTAAATCTTTTTATTCTCATACCCCCAATGCACTAGAACACAATTGATCCAGTTACCGCACAAAAGAAAGGTGAAAGTCGAATAATTAATCTTTCAGGGAGGATAAATAATTATCTATACCCGACCCAGCTGGCGATGTTTTACAGAGTATTCTGTGTCTATGTACGATTGCACAGTTTCTAGGGAAAACAACAACAGCTACAACAACAACGTCACAATATCCACACTCAGACAAGCGGATAGCATAGCCTCAAATAATCGGAGTTAACAGGTGACCTAGGTATACAGTCTGCACTCAAATTGCTGCTAATGAAGCAACATTTGCCTTTATGGCTTTGGCATGTTGGACGTATAACGACAATATAATGCATCTAATCCCAAGCAATAAAATACCTTTTGACGTACTCGTTGTTGTTGTTTGTAGATTATAGTCACACGACACTTTCGCATATAGGTGACTACTGGACCGATTTATACTGACACCAGCGGGCCAGTTGTTGGTAAAGAGGAAAATAATATGATCACACGTTGACCAATCCGGGATTCGAACCAGCGACCTTTCGGTTACTAGCAAGACGCTCTTACCAACTGAGCTACCCGGCCCCACACGTACTCGTACGCAAACCGTTGGATTATATATAAGTTTGGCTTAGCATCGTGGGCTGGTGTCCAAATTGTCCACCTTATTCACACTTTTCTGCTATCCTATGCACCAACGGGAATCCCCTCTATGAAAAATACTTCCGGTTTTTTTCTCCGCGTGTTTTAGTGAGTTATTTCCAAATATTCAAGAATAATAACATGTGTCACTGGCCACCTGTATCGTACCCTCCCATATTTTTATTTTTTTTGCTGCAGTTTATTATCCCTTTCTATCGCCAGTGGCGCGCCTAAACCCTACCTACCTAACATTATTTGTGAATTTTTGAAAAATATTAGGAAAAACATAACGCCCAGATGCTGGCTCGAACCCACACATGTCAGGCGCCATTGGTTTCTGGCTTGTGGACAAGGCAAGTTAGTCCCGCCTTAGCCCACTTGGCCACAACGCTCGCGTAACATAGTCAGTTACTTCGTGTTTTGTGAAGGTTGCGACGGAGGAAGCTATGGAAAACTACAAGAGTTTTCAGGTCCTGTTTCACTTTCTGTCGATGATCGACGCACCTCCGAAGTCGCCACAAATACAGGCCTCTACGATTGTTTTTTGCATTCTTTCACTGAGCATGTACTTCCTCCACCGTTTTTATACTTATCCCACTCATTTTCGGGCTCTAACAATCGTCGTTTTCGGCAATTTGCCATATTTAAAAGTCACGCATCAAGCTTTGATAAAAGCAAAACAAGCAAAACCGGAACTTGGTTTCATATAACCTCGTTTTAATTTATAATGGCGATACCCACGAGTTTTTATGAGAGGTGCCGGAAAGTTGTGAATATCACAGTGCATATAGGTCTGTCAGCATATTGCATAGCTATGAGTCGCTAGTGGAGAGACGAATGTAAGCTTCGGTGAGTCTCAGATACGCTGGGTGTTCTGTAAGAGGACGCTGTATGAAAAGTTAGCCCAAATGTCTGAGGCAACAGAAGATAGTAACTTGCAATGCACAAAATGGACTAACCAAAAACAACACGCACATCAATATAAACGCAATTAATTATTATGCTTGTTTTTATTGACATCCATCCATGCCACACCCAAGTTTTAAAAGCCGCTTTTTGAATTACGGAAATCGGAGGAAAGATGATGTTTTCGTACATTACTGCTTGTATGATTGACTCATTGTTTTCAATAGCTGGTTTTTGGTCATTTCGTAGGCGTTGTCAAAGATATGTTTGGAATTACACGCACTTTTATAAATGCAGCAGATGTTTGTAAATTACAATGCGCTGACGGGCGCGTGAATGAAGTGGCAAGGTGTCGTGTGGTATGGCGTGGTGTGGTGTGTGTATTTGTGTTTTGTTTTAAATCAGTTTATAGTCCCCTCTCTTCCCTATAAGGATTTTCAGAGTTGATTGATTGATTTATTGTTGCTTTAGGTCCAGCGGACTCTTCCGAGCCAAATCAGGACCGGACAACCCCCGATCCGCATAAAAGATCTGTTGAAACAACCCCAGTGGGAAAATTGAATGCCCTCCACCGGCCAGTCACTTTACAATAAAGACATCCCACGCGAGGGACGGCTGAGGGTTGACCTCAACTACGCGAACCCCCGGTTACAAAAACAAAATAGAATACAAACATCATTATAAATCATCAACAAAACGCATACATATAAAATGCCTATAGTGCTAAATAGTACAATCATAGGAAGCCCTAGTGACCACCCGGCAGAAAGCGTCCAACACTCCCAAGCTGATCCAACAGACCTCATACACAAAAAAGGAGTCTTGTCCAGGAAGAGTTTTCAAGAAAAAAGGTAGGTCATTGATCTAGCGAAGAAGAAGATAGTATAGCAGAGTGAAGGACAGAGCAGGAATAGGAAAGAGTAAATGAGGAAGACAGCGACAGTAGGAATTTAAAGCACTAAATTTCCATAAAGTGGGGATACTATTTATACTGAAAACCCCCGGCACTCCAACGGGGGTACTGTTGCCGCAGTGAATTTGTCTTGCCTATAAAGGAAAGACAGGTTTTCAACTGTGGCTTTCACTGTTCCCTTTATAGGTTTGAACAATCTACAGTGGCAAGATTGCTTATGACCCCAAGGGGTGATTTTCAGAGAGGAGACTCTACACTTTCTATTTGTGTGAGAGTGGGGGTGCTTATATGTGAGTCTCTCTCTCTCTCTCTCTCTCTCTCTCTCTCTCTCTCTCTCTCTCTCTCTCTCTCTTTCTTTCTGGGTTTTATTCATTGTATGCATTCTATGCCTGTAAACAGTAGACAATCATCTGTGCCACACCATCGACTTGGCTTTCGTATAGTCCTGCTAAACAAGTAATTTCATGTGAAATCTCCATGGTATTGTTTAGAATACTGTTAATTCGTCGAGAAAGTCACACACAAAGGCTAAATGTTTAATATCCTTATGATAATATGAAGTTAAAAGTTTTAGAATTTATCATCTAATCAGATTACAGAGTACAGATTGAATGGCAGATGGTCTATTCTAGTATGGATTGCCTTCTATTTGTTATTAACGTTATTTAACTTAAAAAGGAGAATACATCACCGCACGTTTTTACATTTGTTCATAGTAGTTATTAGTGGTAAAGCAGACCTTAAGGTTGATAGGGTTGGCCTATTGGTCTTGTGCGCTTGACAGATCATTCTAAGCAGCAAGTTAGCTGCTGTCAGAGCCTTGCGCAGTTTTTAGAGCCTCGCTACAAAAATAATGCTCGCAGTAATTCAAAATTATAATACTGACTATTCAGGATGACAAGAGATTATGAGAGCATGAGCTTGATGACGGTTTCATTTGGCTCGTTCTGATCCCCCACTCCCCCACCCGTACCCCATCCCCTAGTGTTTCGAAGTATTTCCATATCAGTCTGAACATACAACAAGAGGAACGTACAACGTTTTCTCCTTGAGTCTTTGAGTTTAAGCGCGCCATTAATTTGGGTGCATATCTATGTTCACCCAGGTCTTTGATATACCCAAGATCAATATTCCCCAAGATTCACATTTTACCGGGTTTCTGTTTTCCCCAATTAATCTAGGTGCCTTTATTTTTACTTGGTGCATGCTTTTAAGGATTAATTTTCTTTTTGGATTTTTTTTATATCGTAACTATTTATCCTTGCGAGTGCATTTGTGTGTGGATTTGGGCGAGCGCTTAAAGCAGACTTTTAGTTTAGATTTTACAAAATAAATTATTATTATTAACATTGGCATATCAACACCCACTCACCTCTCCCCGAATAGCGCAGTGGTTGGAGCACTCGCTACTGTGTCGCAAGCTAAGCACCGTCAAGCGCGGTTAGCACTTGGATGGGTGACCGCAAAACGTGAAGCGACAAATAACAACGCCCCCAGTTGACTCAACTGTGACTGAGTACCTACTCTCTTAAGGGTGGGGAATGTAAAGCAGCGAGGGAGAGAGATGGGTATCACCCTCATTACGCTGGCCCAAGATAAGTGTGATCTCCAAACATCACGCTCTCCTACGGCCACAAGGCTATGGGACTACCTTTACCTTTTTTTACCACCTCTCCTCCACCCACCCCCACTCATACAAGTGCACACACACGCACCCCCCATAATGATGTGCACATATTGAACACAGCTATATTTATGTATCACAACATTGTTTAATGGCAGTAACATTATCTAAATACATGTACATTACATTACATGATTATTGCTTTAGGTCCAGCGGACTCTTCCGAGCCAAATCAGGACCGGACAACCCCCAATCCGCATAAAAGATCTGCTGAAACAACCTTAGTGGGAAAACCGAAAGCTCTCCACCAGCCAGTCACTTTACAATAAAGACATCCCACGCAGAGGACGGCTGAGGCTTCACCCCAACTTATCGAACCCCCGTTTACAAAAACAAAATAGAATACAAATATCATTATAAATTATCAACAAAACACATACATATAAAATGCCTACATTGCTAAATAATAACATCATAGGAAGCCCTAGTTACCACCTGGCAGAAAGCGTCCAATATTCCCAAGCTGATCCAACAGACCTCATATACAAACAAAGTCTTACAATCATAAACACATCTTACTTTGTAGTGAAATTATGGTCGTATTTGTTAAATACTTTACATCGTAATAAAATCTCAGTCATAAATATTGTACATATCCATGCAATAAACATCAAGAGGGCACCTTGGTTGGGTGCCTAGAGTTGGATCTTGTTTGGGCTAGCGCCTTGAGAAGCTCTTTAAGCTGTACAGCACTACATAACAACACTTCAATTCAATTCATATTTTATTTTGTATTGACACGTAAGTCTTAAATCTTTCACACTACAGACTCTACAATAACATTCTAAAATTCAATCATGGACACAAGTTTCTAACATTGCCCTAATTACTTCCACTTGTTCGTCTTATTAACGACTTTCTAACTTTCAGTCATGAATTATTACTAATTATTATTAATTGATATTTTACATCAAGAGTAATAAAAATATAAGGCGGTCTTCGATTTTTAAAAAAATCTCTTCATACACTTCTATGAATATTTATAAAGTTCGAGCAAATTAATTTGTATCTGATTAAATCATGACCACAATCATTAATAGCTCGCAATCTAAATTTGCATTATGACATTAATAAAGTAGCGTTATCATTTTGTTATTCATTTCATTTCAGTTCAATACCATTCAGTCGCCAGTTTCCCCTCAAAGGACCATAAACTTGGCCCAAGGGTCGTGCGTTACGCCAGAGCACAATAGCTGTAGCCTACAGTATCAACGAGCAAATCACATTGCGAATGGCCTAAGAAATACAATGTTGACATGCAGCCCGTTATGGGAACCTGGCCTTGATGTCCTTAGGATATTCAAGACTAGCAAGGACTTGGGCACGTTGGATTCGCCTGGCTGCAGGTTATGTACAGCAAGTTCGGTTGGTCGCTACTGAAATGGAACAAAGAAATCATAAAGTAACAAACACATTCATCATCATCATCATCATCATCATCATCATCATCATCATCATCATCATCATCATCATCATCATCATCATCATCATCATGAAAATATTACCATCAAAAGCGACAAAAACTAGACTACGGAACACTAATGTATTATTCGTTAAGCAGCTTATGCTGGCAAATTCAGTATGTCAACTGTACCCTCTTTCAAGTGAACTGGAGTACATAATCAAAATCACAGAAAGTGTCTTTGGTAGCGAAATCGTTCCGAGTGAATACAGTTCCAAACCAATACTATCTGCCACACAGTCCCTACCCCCTCCCCCCTCCTCCTCCAACTCCCTCGTTACGTGGTTTAATCACGATTACAGAAAACGATCTAACACAAAAAAATAGTCGAGACTCAAGTTAAAATATATTTATTCTTGTCCTCATTAATTAAACAGAATTTGATTTAATGTGCGATGTGTCAATGGGCTCTATGCACAATTCGGCGCGCGGTCACGTGGCGCGGGAATAACAAAGCGGTCATGGCTTCTTTTAAGCTCGCTCGCGTGTACTCCAATGCTGCTTAAAAATTTTAACTTTACCGACATTTTGGAATATTGTGAGGTTTTGAACATAGAACATTCGTGCAATAATGATTACAGACAAAGGATTCCTACGCCAACATGGCGACTGTCAGTATAACCTGAGTTTTTAGCAATGAGAAAAACACCGAAATGACTCGATTAACAAGAAGCCAGAAAGGTTCTAGGAAGGAAAAAGAAAGGATGGAAGTTGCTTCTCCTCAACTAAATAACAACAAGCATTTAAACATCGGCAAAGGACTTCCCACTGAAGAGAAGAGACCCGAATTGGTAGGAGAGGATGAGGCCCGAGAGGTCTTTGCAACGGTGCAGGGTAAACCCTGTTGCAGCTGCAGCAGAAAAACCCTGGAAGAAATTTGCCACCTCAAAGACCTTGTGATTCAACTGTCCAGGAAAATCGAAGGACTGGAATCAAGTTTGCCTACTAAGATGCAGCAACAAAGAGCAAAGAAGGTGCAGCAGACGAAAATCAGTTCGAGTAGCTATGAAGCTGTGGGGACCCAAACTGATGAAATTAGCCGACCCTTGTACTCAAAGGTTGCGGCATCGATTCCAGTGAACTCCGTAGAGCCCGAAAAACACTTGGAAATGTCAACCAAAGGGGCAAAAGGATTGAAAAATAAAAAAACGAGCAAATATGAATAATGACGCCACTGTCGTCAACTTACCTGACGTCAAAACATACGATGACTCAACATTCAAGTCACTTCCGCTTTCAGATAGGTGTGGCAGGCCACACAAGAAAGAGCAGCACAATAGAAATCTGGAACTGCCAGACGTGGTTTTTATTCATGATTCCATTATGAAGGGAGTGAATGGAAAACGTCTGGGACGCTCTTACGGGTTCAACGCTAACTGCAAGACGTCCTACTCTATTGACGACATGACCCGAACGCTGGAGACAACCATGAATGACCAAGAGAGGCCAGTGGAAGCAGTCGTCGTTCACTGCGGTGTCAACGATCTCAAGCGTGAAGACCCGAAGTCGGCCGGAAGAAAACTGTGTTCTGTGATCAAAAACGTTTCAGCACAACATCCTAAGCTAAAAATTGTTGTTAGCAAGGTAGCGCCGACACGCCCGCAAGAATTGCAAAAGAAGAGGACCATATTCAATGCCGTATTAACAACTGAACTGTTTGAACAAAAGAACATAACTCTAATTCAGCATGAAAACCTGTCAGTTCAGCATCTACATGATGGTCTACATCCCAGTTCTCGAGGCAGCAGCATCCTTGCCCGCAATCTTGGCAGAACTGTGAGAAATCTTTTCTGGGAAATTCCACGACAAACTCAAAGAAGATGGCGACGCAATTGTTGGCACAATAACTGGCTCTATGTTTGAAAAATCAGACGATACACCAATTCTGAAATAAAAGTGGAAACAAAATAACAAGAAAGAAACAACATTGATTTAGTATATTTATTTTCATGCAAGTCAATAAATGTATTAAAAATCTCAGTATTTTTCAATGGAACTGCAGATCAATCAACAAGAACTTATTATCATTCAAGGGTTTTATTGAAAAACAAAATTTTTGTATTTTAGCTCTACAATCACTTGATGTTGTGAAAGAAAAACTGCCTAAGATTGATAATTATTATTATCCACCAGTATTTAATTATGATAAAGAAGATTTAAGGATACAGTCTGCTCTGTATATTCGTTGTGATCTATCTTATTCTTTTATTGACCCATTTCCAGTTTCAACTATTTATAATGATGTTCATACTGCAGGTGCATGCATAAAGATCAACGAGAAATGTGTTATAAATATTATATCTGTATATTATCCTATTGGACCCAAAGGGGACAATACAGATTGGTTGAAGAATTTTGATTTCTCTAAAAACAAATGGGTAATTCTAGGTGATTTTAATTCTCATTCACCTTTATGGGAACGGGACTGCAAGACAATTACCTGTAATCGCTTTGTAGAAAATGTTGTTGATTCGCATTTGGTATTCTTAAATAATGGTGATGTAACACGATTACCTGATGTTGCTACTCACAGACCAACAGCCATAGACTTATCGCTTGTATCATCAAATTTGGTTGTTGATAGTAACTGGAGGGTTGAGGAAGACTGTTTAGGCAGTGACCATTTGCCTATTTTAATAACTTTTAATGAATCTGTTCGTGACAGTGAGACAGATGTTGAAGATAAAATTCCAAAATTTTTGTATAATCGGGCAGATTGGGAATCGTTTTATAATTTTTTGGAATCTTATTCTAATGTAAATATTGAAAATAATAACGTGAATATTTTTAATGAAAATTTTCGTGACACTATATTAAAAGCTGCACATTTGTCTATTCCTGAAGTTCAATCAAGAAACTTAAACAATCGACGTGGTAATGCTTGGTGGACAGAAGATTGCAAAGCAGCAGTTCAATTTAAGAAAGAACAGTATAAACAATGGATTAAAAACAAAACCGATGAAAACTTTATCAACATGAAAAGAGCTAAATTGCAGTGTAACATAATTATTGCTAAAGCAAAGAAAAGTCACTGGATAGAATTTTGCAAAAAAGAGGTTCTAGAATCTAAAGATATTTATAAAGTATGGAAAAAAGTCAAGGATATAAAAAAAGGTTTACGAGTTACAGAGTTATCCTGTTAAACTAGAAAATAATTTGTTTCCTTCTTCTTTAGATAAAGCTGAGGAATTCAATAGATATTTTTCTGAAAATAACTTGTCTAATAATTTAAGTCAAACTAATTTAAAATATAGATCAGACAGCCAAAGCAACGAACAGTATGAAGACCCTATTCCAGATGAAAATGTGTATATTAATAGTCCTATCACATTTGATGAATTAATAGAAGCTTTGAATTCATTAAAAACTAATACTTCAGCAGTTGGGATTGACGGTATCTCTTATCAGATGTTAAGTCACTTACCCTTAAATTGGAAGAAGTTATTGCACTCACTTATCCAAAAATGTTGGGAAAGTGGAGCTGTACCAGTAGTATGGAAGCAGTCTGTAATAATTCCTATCCTCAAACAGGGTAAACCTTCTACATCTGTTAACAGTTATAGACCTATTGCTTTAACTTCACAGGTGGGTAAACTTATGGAAAAAAATAATTAATCAGAGACTTTTATTTTATTGTAATAAAAATAATGTAATTCCAGCAGGATTTCGCAAGGGCCGAAGCACTGCTGATCATCTTGTAAAAATTTCTAGTCATATTAAAAAGCAGTTTTCTAAAAGAAAAAGTTTGCTTGCTACATTTTTTTACGTAAAGAAAGCATACGATACTGTGTGGCATTCTAGATTGCTGTTTAAACTAAAATCAGTAGGGCTTAGTGGACATATGTTATGTATATAAAAAGTTTATTACATGATAGATCTATATGTACACGAATTGGTAAAACCTATTCCACATTTCAAACTGTTAATACCGGTATTCCACAAGGCTCAATAATTGCACCTCTTTTATTTACTTTGTTAATATATGACCTACCTAAGGTTTTATCGAGAAATACCCATGTGGTGCAATATGCTGACGACATAGCAATGTGGATGAATGTTAAATTAAGAAAGCATACAAATAAAAGAATTACTACTTATGTTCAAAAAATATATCAAACTGAACTCAATAATTTGTCTACATATATGACAGAAAATGGTCTGGAATTATCCAAGGAAAAAACTAGTTTAATGTTATTTAACAACGGAGAAAATCCAAAATATTTACCAGAATTAAAACTTGACAACCAAATGCTTGCTTATAAACAAATTATAAAATTTTTGGGTGTCTATTTTACCCCTAAAATTAAGTTGGAGATGTCATATAGAATATTTAATCAATAAAGCAAGACAAAGATTAAATTTATTAAAAATAATAAATGTACAAGCTTGGAGTCAGGATACGAAGACTTTATTACATTTAGCAACTTCTCTAGTTCGATCGAAATTGATATATGGACAAGAGGTGTATTTCTCAGCTCCAAAATCACTCTTAAATAAATTGCAGAGTATAGATAGTAAAGCAATAAAATTGGCTCTTGGCGTACCAGTGCATACAAATACGCAACGTTGTTATATTGAAGCAGGCATACTTTCTTTATCAGATCAACGTAAATTAGCTGCTTCAAAATATGTTCTTAGAAGTTTATGTATTGACAATTCTGTAGCAGATGAAGTGTTATTATCTTCGAAAAACGAATTTCCCAAAAGATCAAAATATATTCCATACATTCAGACTATTCATGATTATACAGAAGCAGTGATGATAAATTGTGGTATTAGTATTAGTAATGTAAAATCTGTTCCTGTATCACCCAAAATACCCCCTTGGGAACACTTACGGGCTAATTTCCATATAGATTACACAGATTTACATAAAAATGAAGAAATAAATATGTTAGCTAATAGTGTAAAGGATCTTTTAAATTCTGTTTACTTCAATAAATTACAAATTTATACAGATGGTTCTCTACTTGAAACTTCTTATGCTGGTGCTGCATATGTTATTCCAGATCTTAATATTGAAAAGTCTTTTTATTTAGGGAGAAAATTTTCAATCTTTACTGCAGAATTGTATGCTATTATTATGGCTTTGAATTGTGTTCTTACATTAACATTAGATTTGTTTGGTATAGTGTTATGTGTAGACTCAAAATCTGTTTTGTATGCACTACAAAATTGGACTTGCTCAGTTAGAAGAGAAATGATTTTTGAAATCAAATATCTTTTACACTGTTTATTAATTAAAAATGTTACAGTTGATTTTTTTTGGGTTCCCTCTCATTGTGGAATAAAGGGTAATGAATTAGCTGATAAACTAGCTAAAGATGGCGCAAGTAAACCTACTGAAGTTAATCATAACATGAGCCTCTCCTACTATGAATTGATCTCAATAGTAGACAATTATTTTCTTAAAAATGTACACAATAATATTTTGTCTAGCTCCAGACATTTTACGAAAATTGTCTACAAGTTAAAATTAAATTCATGGAAAACTAAATTTTCTAAAGACGTTAAATGTGTATGTTCAAATGCTCTGACTGTAGAACATTTGATATTACATTGCCCATGTCTGAACAAATTATTTATAGAAAATAATATTTATACTGTTATCACACAGTACAATGATGTAACAAAAATATTAGCTGATAATGAATTGATGCTGACAATCGCATCTATTATATCGTGTACACAGATAGAAAAAGTATTATAATTATTTTATTCCATGCATTTTAGATGTTAAGATGATTGTGCTTCAATGTTAGGTTACATTGTTCAATCAGTAGAAATTCTTCTGGGTTTGTTGTTGCTGCTGTATTCTTTTTTCTTCAATTTCGTTTTCTTTTTAATCATTATTATTTATGATTTATTTATTATTATTTCCTTTTTCCACCTTTTCATTTATATTATTTCGTTTCTTT
The DNA here is from genome assembly GCA_036898135.1 of Oncomelania hupensis. Lineage (NCBI taxonomy): Eukaryota > Metazoa > Mollusca > Gastropoda > Littorinimorpha > Pomatiopsidae > Oncomelania > Oncomelania hupensis. Next base: position 60,583,309 of record CM072513.1, read on the forward strand.
GTTTTATAGTCTAAAATCACATAATTTGTGAACTGACTTTAAATAAATTGATTGAATTGAATTGAATTGAATTGATTACAGACAAATTATTATCAGGGGACAGGCTTTTTTTAAGTGCGATTTGTCACTGACATTCAGTTTAGAGTTCATCAATATTTTATCTTTCAGTGGAAATCGATGAAAGGAAATGTTCTTTTCTTTGCATAAAAGTTTTACGTCGGAGTTAGAGCATCCAAACGCAGCACAATACTTCACCATTTTCAAACTCGAGCACGCTGTGTTATTCTCTCAGCACGTGACCGCCACGCCTTTGTGCATAGAGCCCATTTAGATTTAAACAAACAACTGTAATAATAATAATACTATACACAATAGCACCGAATACAGACTATTGCGTCGACATTAAATGTAAAATATCTCAACATAGGGTTGATAAACAACTTTGCATCATTACGAGAATGATGCCTATGTTTCATTTGTTCAACTTTCCTTTATGTTGTTGCATAAAACCAAACAGACGTCAAGATCAAAGCTGAGAGGAAACAAACCAAGGTAAACATGATTTCTACGTAACGTCAGTAACGAATAACAGTGCTGTAACAGCAAAGTGGCGTCCAGTACCGTCGTTACGCCACTCCTAAGTCATCGCAAGGACTCCAGTAATTGGGCCGGTGTCTTCTAAAAAGGACCTTGAACTTGGCCTCAGAGTCAAGCGGTATGCCACAGCTCAAGAGCTGTAGCCTACTACATAGGTAAGCGACCGGTGGTCGCAGCCAGTTTCAGATTAGGCCTACGTAGCGTTACGTGCTGGCAATCCGTGGCCTGTGGGGCTTTTCTTATTTATTTATTTTTTTAAAAACAGAACCACGAACATTTGAAGAAGAAATTGTGAATAAACATTATTGTTAGGGCGTCTTCACACTTGATTCAGTGCATAAAGATGAACCTCGCTTGTAATGAGTTTACTGTATTTTTTTCTACCCAACGGTCGCGACATTACAGTGAACACAATGCGTTCAGAACCGATTATTCAGTTTTGTTTAATCTCTCTCTCTCTCTCTCTCTCTCTCTCTCTCTCTCTCTCTCTCTCTCTCTCTCTCTCTCTCTCTCTCTCTCTCTCTCTCTCTCTCTCTCTCTCTCTCTCTCTCTCATTTTTTCAATTGCCCCTCAGGAGTAAAACAGGGTTGTATGTTATCACCTTTAAATTTTTTCTTTGTTAATTACTGAAGTTGCTGATAAAGTAACTAGATATGGTAAACATGGTATTCAATTTTTGCCAGGGCTTCAGGAAATATTTTTGTTACTTTTTGCGGATGATATTTGTTTGATTTCTTGCACTCCTGCTGGTCTGCAAAATCAGATGAACAACCTAGAAAAAGAAGCTTCCACCACTTTAGGATTAACTGTTAATTTAAAGAAAACTAAAGTTATGGTATTTAGAAAAGGGGGACATTTGGCAAAAGCAGAGAAATGGTATTATCAGAGGAAAGAATTAGAAATTGTAAACAGCTATAAATATTTGGGCTTTACGTTGACTACTAAATTATCATTTGATTTTGCTTTGGAAGAATTTGCAGGCAGAGCTAAAGGCAAGGTGGTAGAAATCATGAAAACAATGTGGAGTTTGGGGAGTTTGGATATATCTGTATTTTTTAAGTTGTTTGATGCACAAGTGAAACCTATGCTTTTGTATGCCGCGGAAATATGGGGCCTAGCTCGTTTCTCTGTTATTGAATCTGCTCATTTATTCGCTTGTAAACGTTTTTTGCGCGTTTCACCCAAAACCCCGATTATGATGGTATATGGAGAGCTAGGCCGTTATCCACTATACATTGATAGTACCATAAGAGCCGTTAGATACTGGTTTAAACTTCAAACCTTTCTTCCAAATCGGTTGCCAAAACAAGCTTATGAAATGGATAAAAATACTTTCCTTAGACAACCTTCAAATCAGCTTGACACGAGAAATTGGGTGTACATGATAAAACAATGTCTGGATCATTTTGTTTTTTCAGAGGTTTGGTTAAATGGAGCTGGCAACGAAATATTATTTTTACGTCATTTGAAGCAACGTATGGTAGATTGCTATAATCAAGATTGGTTTGCGAAGCTTAGAGACAGCGATAGGTATATTACTTACCGCTCTTTCAAATCAGTATTACAGCCTGAAATATATTTCACTGATATAACGATAATAAATTTAGAAATTCTTTTGTCAAGTTCCGTTTGGGTGTTATTGATATAAATGGAAACAAAAGATATAGTAATGTGTCCAATAACTGTCCATTTTGTAACCACATTGAAGATGAAATACATTTTCTTTTGTATTGTCCTAAATATGATGATCTAAGAGATAAATATATTTCCAAACATTACACAAATGTACATCAACCACCTCTAAACTTTTTGTTACAAAATTATAACAACATATTACAAGATCCGTAGCAATGTTTATTTATTATGCTATAAAAAGACGCGACGAACAATGCAATGTCCGCTCACAAACGATCGTCTTGAAATAGTGTTCCACTGTTACTTTGCTTTTTCATGGAAATGAGTTGAAATGTTTATTTTGCGTTATTGGTGCTAAGCACCTACTTGTTTATTTCCGGCATTGTTTCAATGATTATAGTTGTTTTGTGTTTGACCTCTTGGCGAACAGGCTGGAGGCCTCGTCAGTAAAATTGTGAATCTCTCTCTCTCTCTCTCTCTCTCTCTCTCTCTCTCTCTCTCTCCCTCTTTCTCGCTCCACTTTAGTTTCAAAAGCGCACGCATATGAAAGAGTTGATAGTGGAGAAAACGCACATAAACTGCAACTTACACAACGGGCTATTCGTCATATTGAACAATTAACTAACAAGACATGTACAAATCAAAAGCACGGTACTTGTTTGTCAAAAAGGTATTTTAAATAATATTATGAATGAATATGACCCTGTGCGCAAGCGTTTGCAATAACATACAGACTTAACCCGTCCGTTTTCGCCTCACGTTATGGGGACTGAACTCTTCCGCGCGCAAAGCCATCAAGGGAAGAAACTAGCTGCAAAATGTCTATTCAAATTAGATTGAGACGAGGTGGGAGGTGGGGGTGGGGATGAGGATGCAGATTATTGTACAGTTGAGTGCTGTGTTGAAAACAAAAACAAAAACAAAAACTACAATTTATAGGTGGGTGTGGGTGTGTGTGTGGGTGTGTGTGTGTGTGTGTGTGAGTGCGTGTGTATGTGAAAGTGATAGTGATAGTCTACAGTTGCTAATTTGATTTAAGAGGAAATATGTTTCAACCATCATAATTCATGCACCGTAGAACATAGAAAAGCTTAGGTGTGTAATCATTTTCATCCATTGCCATTTTTGCACTGGATTGCACTAAAGGAAAGTGATAGTGAGAGAAGAGAAAGTCAGAGAGAGAGAGAGAGAGAGAGAGAGAGAGAGAGAGAGAGAGAGAGAGGGAGAGAGAGATACTAAATGGGAGTAAGAGGAAGAGAGAGAAAGAAAGAGAGAGTGGAAGAGAGAAAGGAAGAAAGAAAGAAAGAGAGAGAGAGAGAGAGAGAGAGAGGGGGGGGGGAGGGAGGGAGAGAGCGCAAGATAATTATCCAGTATAATAAAGAACAGCCTAGATATACTTTTATAAGTGTCGAGAAATCGATTTTTGCACATCGCTTTTAGATGTCAAATGCATCATCATCATCATCATCATCATCATCATCATCATCATCATCATCATCATCATCATCATCATCATCATCATCATCATCGTCAATATCATCATCATCATACAAAGAGAATCATAATATTTATCTGCCAGCCTCCATTTGTGGTTGACAGATTAAACAAGATCTATAAGGATTGAACTTTTGACACTAGCGGTTTTAGTTAAAATATTTTAATACTTGGCCCGTTTTCGTTATTTAATCCCGAGACATAATTATTTAAAGATGATATATTCGTCAACAAGTCCTTTAGGGCACACATCCCTTCCCACCTCCATCCCAATGATTTCTTTGTCAACCAAGTCTACACATTTTTTAATCCTTAAAAAAAAAAGTTAGTATTGCTATAAATCCCAACTTCTTACGCTTCATCATCAGCCTGGGGGCGCAATCAAGTGTTGTAAGTTTTAGATTCTTTCAACAGTCCACCTTGATGAGTCGGGAACGTAACGCTCCTACTTTATAACGATTTAATTTAACACGCCATGCTTAAACTTTAAAAGTCTTACGCAGTAGATTGATGCCTTCGGCTCTTTTGGACCGACATAATTCGTACGAGTTGGTCATCCTTCAGATGTAAACATCGTGGTTTCATTTTCTTTGGTGGGAGAAAGAAGGGGGGGGGGGAACACACACACACACACACACACACACACACACACACACATATATATATATATATATATATATATATATATATATATATATATATATATATATATATATATATATATATATATATATATATATATATATATATATATATAATTTTATTTTATTATAAAATTTATTTGGTGAACATTTTTTTTAATTGATTTGTTTTTGTGTGTGATCGAGTTTTTCTTCTGTATTTTATGTTGACATTTTAAATTCAACTAGATCTCCGTCTTTTTTATCTGTTGCCTTTGTTATTGCTGCTGGCGTTGTGGTTGTTATTATTGGGATTTTGTTGTTGTCGTTATTGTTGTTGTTGTTGTTTATGCTCTTGTTCATATTCATGGTTGGTTCTCGTACTGATCCGCCACATTATGCTCTTGTTTGACATTCATGTTTGGCTCTCGTACTGTTCCGTCACACACATCCTGCCCCCCCCCCCCATCCTCCCTTACAATTCACCACCCCTACCTCCTCCCCACTTCTTCTATTCGTGTAACTGCTGCTGGCTATTATGCTGTACCTATCATTACTCTCAGACTCTCGGGCTCCATGCATGTGTTTGCGAGTAGAGTGCGAGAGTTCTCCCTTTGCTTATGTTTTGTCTGTCAAGTATCTTGTGAACACAGCGTAGCTAAGACTCCCCGAGGACCTCCCACGAGTGAGAGGCAAACTTAAGCCTCGGACAGTCTCATCTATGCAATGCGGTATATGTGTGCCCGTAATAAGAACATTGATGATTAAAGTGCCGCTCATAGTGTATGGGCGCCATTTTCTGTCACATTACGGAAAAACGTAAAACTGCCATTGCCTCGTTTTTTTCTGTATGTGCCCTTCTCATCTATTTGTTGCACTTCAGACAAAATGGCAACTTAGAAATATTATTTCGTCACTAGTACCTCTGCCCTTTCTCTCGTTCCCGATAATAGAAATAATGGAGTGTATGCTGGAACATTCAATTACGCCATTATTCAGTCTGTATAATGTTGCACGTTAACCCACATTTCGTCTAAACTTTGTGTCTGACGTCGTTTTGTACAAATTCATGCCTGGCTGCTACGACGCGTTTAGCGAAATACATCTATTAATTATGACGGCCTACTCGGGCTAAAACCTGATAATTACAAATATCATGAGATAATTACAAATATCATGGGATAAACAATTATCAAGGGATAATTACAATTATCATTGAAAAATTAAAAAACGAAAATTTTAATGATCACATAATAATTAAAATCTTCACTTGATAATTACAATTTTTAAGTGATCATGCTTAATTCTGACTAAGGCGACTTACTAGCACCAAAACCTGCATTTACAGGTATC